>OZ020491.1:10574924-10685269 GCA_963971405.1 Psococerastis gibbosa | reverse complement strand
AAAAAGAAATGATGAATTTAATCTAGGTAAACAGCTAACCTAACCCAATGTAACCTAATCTGGCCTATCCTAATCCAATGTAACCTACCCTAACTTGATATAAAAATTTAACCTAGCCTAATATTATAACTTAACCTGTCCTAGCCCAATGTAACTAAATCTAACATAGAAAACACGACTGCCTGGTATATTGCACACCTATTGTGAGAAACTGAGACTTAGTTGGGATTATTGAAAATTCATTTTTATAAACACGGCTGGTGGGTATATTGAACACCTATTGTGGGATTAATACATTTCTTTTAAGATGCTGAGTGCACTTATTATATCGGCGTACCTGAATTAATAGCGATGTGTCATAATCTTAATGCGAGGGGGACTGAAATGGCCACCGACCTTATGCACTCCAATATATAAAGGGTTGTCTGCATGGCAAATAAAGGGACTGTCTACTCATCAGCGACTGCTTATATGAATATGTACCTTTAACTGGTATTGTACATCAACTATTGTAAATGAATGTAAACCATTTTATGATATATAAATTTTATAATACACATATTTTAAAAGAAATCAATGTCTTTTCATACAATCACTTAAAACAAGCTTTTAAGCCTAAGACTTATCTATAATACAATAATGACCATGAGCTAAACGAATGTAAACCATTTTATGATATACAAATTTTATAATACACATATTTTAAAAGAAATCAATGTCTTTACATACAATCACTTAAAACAAACTTTTAAACCTAAGACATATCTATAATGCGATAATGACCATGAGCTAAACTATCAATTCCATTACGACACACATACCGTTTATCATCATAAGGACTAAGAGTGACTTTTTGCTGTTTAATTGTAAAAAGCTTATGATCTCTACTTTGAATACGGAACATTGGTTTACGTGAGTCTTTTGCTATGCAAGGCTTAAATAAGGTATTGTAATAGTCTTGATGGTTAATATGATGTTTAAGGGTTGAACGAACTATACCTTTGCCCACTTTCTTCTCCTTTCCCTCCTCTAAAAGGGAATACAATTTTGGGCGTAAAGCAACACATTGTAAAATGTGAGATTGAGCATTTTCATCTTTGAACGTTCCCACTTTCTTTTTATTTTCAATATTGTATAAGAGATGGTTCGGAGGATATACTGAGTTATCAAATAAATGGGGATATGGTTTTAAATCAGTGTACAAATCATCACTCTCAACCTCATAAACGAGCGAATCTGTATCTGTTAAAATCAGTGCAGCTTTATCACCATACATTTGTTTTACAAAGTTATAATGAAATTCATACATAACTACCTTGGATAGTTCGAGAACGGTTAGGCCAATAAATATTGGCTTGTTTAGCAAAATATTAGTTTTTTTTGACCGGACTGCTATTAAATCGTTTGAAAAAATCTTAAAATCTTTAAATGCAGGGGATGAGATAAGTTTACGAGCTCGTTTGGCAGTGTTAACTAACTCTAATTTTGCGTGATTTCTAACATTCTCCATTGTCTTCCCATACATACTATTAATTTTCAATTTATAAAAATCCTTCTCGAAATCATTACAAGCTAATTTCCGTTTTTCTGTGTTAAAATCGATAAAGGGTCGCATCCAAGCGCTTTGCTTAAAAGCTAAAATTTTATGTATACATTTTAATTTTAATCCCAATTCTAAACATTGCTTCAAATTTCGATAATGTATTATATAGTTGTGTTTATCGTTTAAGTTGGGAATAAGCTTTGAGATGTTGGATGTTAAAGATATATCATTTTCAGCGAGAAATTCCTTACAATAGGGGGAAATCATGTCTGATGTTACAACACAATGTTCAGCTGCTAGTGGGTATTCATTATGTAAATCATGTAATTTTTGTGGATATTCCATGTCCACCTGTAATATGAACCCATCATCGCCCTCATCAGGTGCGAGCATTACATTAAAGTTTTTGATTTCTTCCTCCTCCATCCAGCGAAACCCACTAATAGGTAAAAATTGACGCATCGCATGTCCGTATAAGTTAGTGCAATCCCAATATACTATAAATTTGGATGGCTTATTTGAGTCAAATTTTTTTAAGTATTTATTGTTGCTTTCCGCAAATCTTTTTGAAATCATACTTATACCCCCGCGAATCCCAGCCTCACAAAACAAATACATATCAGGTTCGCTCAATAGCTCAAGTTCTACTCCTGTCATTTTCAGACAGCTCTGAAGAGCTAGCCCTGGTGCTGTGTACATGTGACAAATTTCGAGGTTATCGTTTTCAAAACATAAGGCTCTAAAGGCTTCAAAAACATCGCAAAGGAGAAGGGTGTCTGTTAATACATACAAGTCTTGGTATTCTCCTAAATTCTTTATACTAAAAGCATTCCACACCTTTTGAGCATGTTCATATTTTTCTTGTGAAATCCCCTCTTGAGTTAATTGACTAAAAAATGCATCAATTGGAGGTAAGTGTTCCTCATTAAATTTTGATTCGTGCGTTATATATTCATAGGGGAAGACACCCTTCCTCAACATCAAGCCTAATTTTTCACCCACAAAACATGTTTTCATAATTTTAAATTTATTTTTATCCGCATCAACAAGATTTTTAACTAATGAATCTAAAGAGGAGGCCATAAATTGATAAGTGTCTAAAAAGCGTAACTCTCCAATACTAAAGGCTATATATTCCTCCATAGTTTTAGCTATACAAGTAATTTTCATATTTTTTAGTTTCCCAACCCCTTCCATGATAAGATGACCATCATAACGTTTTAAGTTATGCATAAAAACGGGGATATGTTTTGGAGTTCGAAAATTGCTCATATTACAAACATTATGTAATGCTTGTCTATATTTTCCCGTTATATGACAGTGGTCTATTACACGATCATTTCCTAGTGGTTTTTGACAAACATTACAAATGACAGAGTTTTTAAAATTTTCTCTATCCTTATCAGTCATAATTACTGCTTTAATATTTTTATAAATGTTTAAAATTTCATCCTTAACATTTAATAACGATTTCAAAAACACATCAACAGCATTGGCTCCCCTGTAAACTACCGGTTCTTTAAACTTATTCCCATTGATATCTACAACAACATAACAAAACCCTGATGGTATATGTGCAGATAATTTTTCAGTGTTACAAATAGTCCCTTCAACGGGACTGAGAATGCTCTCGAAATCGGCATATATTCTATATGCTACAGGGATCATATATTGTGCCTTATCAAATTTCATAGTGCTTTTCTCCTTAATTGGAAATGTGGTTTTTTGAGGATCATGTCTTGAGCAGAGTGGCTTATGTTCATGTAAGCGTTCAGCACTACTAAAGGCGTGTATGCACCAACGACAATAAAACTTTTGTTCCTTATGTTTAGTGATTGAGAAATTAAGTTTGTTGAAATTTTTAATAAGACAATAATGTGAATTTTCGTCTTCCGTTATGTAAAGCAGATCCACCTGCTTATTATAATGGTGACTTTGTGATAAATATAATGGGTACAGTCTGTGATCATAACCAAACACATTTACTCCAATATTATTATTTTTTTCAAATTTTGAAATGACTTGCAAAGATACTGGGTAAGTTATACCACTCATATCTAACTCTTTTTCATACTTTTTATAATTATAAACCCGCTGAGCATCCCGACTTACTGGATGTAAGTATGCTAAAATTGACCATATAAAACATTTGAGATCGTCATTTTTAATATTGATTACTGCTTTAGTGTTATAGATTTTTTTGGGTAAAGGGATGTAACTACTACCACTGCATGGATTATATTCAGCAATAAAAATAACAAAACGTTTTAAAGATTTCAACACCCACCCGCTTCCCATTGCTTGAAATTTATCTATTTTTACTAAAATTTGTTCAATCATTTGTTGATATTTTATTGTGGAGTCATCAGTGAGGAAAAGTTGTTCGTTTTTAGCATGAAACCATGCTTCAGTATAGTTTTTATTATTGTCGGGTCCGCGTTCAAATTTAATGTGTAAGGCTACATACCATTTAATTGCATTAAAAAGTTTAATGTTTTCAGTTGTAATAGAATCAACCTCACCTTCCATATTATTTAAATATACAACGGGATCATGTATGGTTATGTTTTTATAATTGTATTGTTTTACTACACCATCTAGAGCTATAGATGTTTTGCATAAAAAGTTCTCCTCGTTGGATAGTGCTCCCCCGCTCATAATTGTGCAATTATTCTTATGATTAGTAAAATCTTCCCTCATAAACAATTTCTTGCAATTCAAACAATTAATAATATGTATGCTTAATATGTGGACTTTCAAACTATACTTCCGAGCAAAAGGGACCGAACAGAATTCACAAATATATTTACACTCAAGGGTTTTAACAGATACAGGATTCTCATACTTACACGAAAAGATAGATGAACATTCTTTACACAGAACTGTAAGTGGACTGGAGTTGTTGATTTTGCCCCCGCATGCCTTGCAGTCCTCTCCATTCCCAGCAGATGTCAGTTTTGGGGTGATTTGTTCAGTTTCCTTCCCGCGATTAGCTGATGTATGCCGCTGCAATATATGATGAGATAGGTCCTCTCTGCATGTGAATGTAGCTTTACATTTTTTGCACGGTATAATACTAACTCCATGTTTGTTTATAGCATGCCTTTTCAAATGACAATTTAGTGTGAAACTCACAGCACATATTCTACACACATATTCCCTCGCGTTCAGTTTCCTTTTCTTCGATTCCATGCTGTACGATTACACAAATTCACTACAATGAAGTGGTACTACGCGAATGAAGGTTCGGTTTCAACTAAGCTCCTCAACCCAAGGCGATGCCTTTTGTAGCGACGACCACCCACTAAGGATAGATGGTAAGGGTACAGGGATAGATTGTCCATCACGAAGCGGATAATATGTTGTTAAGACACCATTCATTTTCTAACGATCGATTGCAACTAATGCAAAAACAAAAATCACTTTAGCTTACAATGGACTGTCAGCGAGGGGTAGACTTATCAATGGCTTGTTTGTTTGAGCCATAAGACGGCTGTACAGAGTTATATGCACCTGGTGATTCACAACAGGTTTGAACCTGCACTCTGTTTACCAAATCAATACTTCCCTTCAACCTAAGTGTTGGATAGATTTACGAAAACAAAAATCACTTTAGCTTACAATGGACTGTCCGCGAGGGGTAGATTTATTAATGGCTTGTTTGTTTGAACCATTAGACGGCTGTACAGAGTTATATGCACCTGGTGATTCACAACAGGTTTGAACCTGCACACGGTTAACTATTTACCAAATCAATACTTCCCATAAACCTATGCTTCGGATAGATTTATTAAAATTAGCTAATGTACTCGTTTAATTATTTGATTTACATCATTTCATAGTCTATGATTATAATAACCCTTCACCGTTCAAGTACTCGATTATGACTGAAGCAATAGCTTGTTTCTTTCAAACATTAGTTTTTAATACTCATCATCATCTAACTGTAAGCTTAAAACTAGTTATGAAATTAATAAAACAAGAACAAAAATATATATAGAAATTATTCATATATTTACATTATTTCTGTAGTTTACAATAATAATACATCATGAAATATTCATTCTATGATCTGTAGGTTGACACTATTTTTTCCCCGATGGCTTGAAACGATAAGATACATCTCAGCTCCTGGAGTAACTTCACTTTGTTGAAAGGCTGGCAGATATTGTTGAGGCACAAAACATTCCACGACTTCTTTTTCCAATCCTCGCAATATGACTTTTACAGCTGGTCCATATTCTGTTTTTTCGATTTGCACTATTTTCAATATTAGGTATTTAACTCCAATCACTAGTTTTCGCATTGATATGGTAGGCCCGGCTACTTGGTTGATGGCATTAACTTTATTGAATAGAGATGTCATGTTGTAAGATTATACAATTTTACTTATAAAGTGGTATTACTTGAGTCTTGAATGAAGGTTTGGCTTCAACTAAGCTCCTCAACCCAAGGCGATGCCTTTTGTAACGACACATTTGGAACATTCTAGATGTACGCTGTACTACGGGGAGGGGGGGGGGGGGTGCGTCATAGACCACCCACCTGGTACAGAGATAGATAGACAACGGGATAAGCACGGCGGGGTACAAAGACCACCCACGAAGAAGAAAGAAGAAGAAGAAAGAAATGTTTTAATTCAATTAACACCATAAAAAAAAAAAAAAAAAAAAATAAAAAAAACTCTGTATCTCACAAATTAGTAATTATAAAAATAAAAATAAAACAATCATAGTGCCATAGAAAGACCACCCACGGGTCTCGACGGGGGGGGGGATAAGCGCTAGAACCTCAGACCACCCACGAGGGGTAGCATGACGGGGGGTGGGGTAGATGGGGTAGCTCGACGGGGGGTGGGGTAAGCGCCAGAAACTCAGACCACCCACGAGGGGTAGCATGACGGGGGGTGGGGTAGCTCGACGGGGGGTGGGGTAAGCGCCAGAAACCCCCTTTCTATACTACTTCTATCGTTGCCCCATGTGAGTGGTCTTTCTCTGATTGAAATTTAATTTAAATAAATAATAGTTTAAAAAACTAAAAACACGCTTTTATAGAAAATCCAACTAAAAAGTAGAAAATAAAATTTAATAAATTTGGATTAAGAATAATGTAAATAAGAAATAAATGTAAATTATTGTAAAAAAGCGTGGGGTTTGTTTTTTGTAACCGACTCCTTTGGACTTGATTTTGACCCACTTCAAACGAACAGATTTCATTTAAAGTGCTAAAATTTATTTAAGATATTATCAAAGTCAAAATCGACTTTAATGGCCAGGTGGTAACGTGCTTGCACTCTTGTGGGAGTCTTTACTCGCCATGCAATCGGAGACGTGTCGTAACTCAACACGGGTAATAACATAGCGAGGCGACTGAAGAGGTCAATTGGATACATTCATTAAATTGTTTGCTTGCAATTAACCTTTCCTTAAAAAAAAAAAGAAAGTGATGATCTTTCTACTCATATCCATCAATAAAATGTTTATATTACTATTGACACTAGGCACCCCACGCCTTTTTACAATAATTTACATTTATTTCTTATTTACATTATTCTTAATCCAAATTTTATTTTCTAATCTATCTTCTATTTAATAAAAAGCGTATAAAAGAACTACATATTTACGAGCCGCAATGTCCCAAGAGAGGCTGAACTCTCTTTTGTCCGCGGACGCCCAATCCAATAAGCGAATAAGGCGACCACTTAAAGCCCCACTATTTTGTAAAAAGTCGCTATTTGGGGCCTATTTATTAAAAAACAATAACTTAACTTAATGTCTTTGTCTGTAAAATATGAAAAAAAATTCCTGGCAAAATGCATAAAACCGCCCTTATGCAGAAAAATTTTCTCGAATTAATTCCCCGGGCCTCCGTTGTTAGCAGTGCTATTTTTCGCCTCTAAAATCAAGCTGTTACTTCTCTAAAAATGCGTAAAACCCCAGTATCTCAGGGCTATTTTTCAAACAATTTCACCCTGGCGAAACCCTCGAACCCCCCTTGTTCGCCAATATGTTAATCGCCTGTAACATCTAAACATTACGCTTTAAAAATGCGTAACACTCTGATATTTCAGGCCTATTTTTTCTATACATGTATAAGGATGCATCTCCCCCGGGCCCCCTTCAGGTTTATAATTTTAGAAAAAATGAGACGCAACTGATCCACAATAAAATATAATAACAGTGACCGGTTTCGGTAAGATGCCATCATCAGACATAAACTAACAAATGAAAGGTCTCCCGAACCCTCAGGCTCCTGCGCAAAGAACAAAGGACACTAATAAGGTCATTAATGTAAAAGCTGCGTGCATCCATGAGAACGGTTTCCCCCCCTTTCTACACTTTTATGAAAATGGTGGGGAGGGGGTAGTTTTATATTTCGATTTTGGCCGCGGCAGCAGTTCGACCATAATTCCAACCTTCGTTCGTCAGGTCCACAATTTTATTTTAAATTCCTTATCAAACAGCAATGATCTTCAAGAATGTTTATTTTATGAATATTATGCCATAATTTTTTAAGCAGTTTTGAAACGAGAAGTAATTAAAACAAAAGCAAAAAACCATCATGGCTGACACTCATCACGTGGTCCGAAATGATCTTATGTTAAGCATAGGAGTGAAGAGACATTTTCATTTTGCTGACGTGAACCAACATGCCTTGGTCTTTTTCAGCATAATGCTATAGCACTGTTCTAAAGGCGGAGATTCCACCGACCGGCTAGGGCTAAATACAAAAACGGTGACGTGGTAGCAGACATTCAAGGCTTAGGTGGGTTTCCACCGACCTCGCATTGCAGAATGCAAATGACATTGACGGAAATGTTTGTTTTCCTCTATGCCACAGTTAGGCGGGGATTCCACATACGTCAATGGTCAATGAGAAATATGGTTTTGACGTGATGGTAGCAGAATTTTTAGTATGTCTTTAATGTCTGCTAAAACGTCAATTTCATATTTCTCATTGACCATGACGTATGTGGAAACACCGCCTAAAAATTGATCAATGATTGTACAGTAAAATCACAAATAAACAAACTAAAATTAAAAAATGGCGTCATGGGATATGTTAAGTACACACATTTTAATAGATTACTATAAAAAGAAAAATTTTAATTTTTAATGTCATTTGCATTCTGCAATGCGAGGTCGGTGAAAACCCAGCCTAAGTCTTGAATGTCGGCTACCACGTCGCATTTTTTGTATTTAGCCCTAGCCGGTCGGTGGAATCCCCGCCTAATTAAGCATGAAGCGACCATCTCTCTCAAAGAGGTGCTAGCCGGTTGGTTTTGTTCTGAAAAAATTGGGGGAAAAATCCCGATTTCAACAATATGCATAACTACATACTTGTATCACAATTTATGCGGGTTAGTCGCTTTCTGCTTAATTCGATTCAATTATGAACCTTAAAAAAAAACTGGCTTTAGGCGCCTGGCTAATCTTTGATGAAAATATTTTGAAGGTTTGATCTTCCGAAGTGGGACCATCAATTTTTCCTGTTGGATATCTGGTAACAAGAGGGTGCGTCCAGAGGCAAGGTGTTCTAAAGGTGAAGGAGGGCAAATAGGCGCAATGAGGAAGAAAAAAAGGGAAGAAACTTTGCACACTACAGGGGTACACAGTTTTTCTACATAAAGGTAGGCTCATTGGTGCATAAACTCCCTGTTGAAAAAAAAATAACATTTGAAAAATTTCAGTGTTTTATATTTATTGTTGCTTGAAATGTATAATAATGCTTGTTTTATATTTTGGTTATGATTCTGCGTTAGGCTGCCGATTGCAGAATATGGTATTGTTGAAATTTTCCTTGGAAATGCCGTGAATTGTTTGGTTTTGAAATATTTAATTTAGGCCTGGTCCCACCATCACTTGAAAAGTATCAGTTAGGATTATTAGACGGCACCGCCATGCAATGGAAGGAGAAAGTAATCCCTACAGAGACTTTTCAATCGATAGTGGCCTAAAGGCAGTTCCCAACATCCTTTAAAAAGTCTCAATAAGAAAAATTGCATTGGTGCCATCCAGTATACCTCACCTCTCACAATGTAACCATAAAGCCGATAAACACGTTTTTCACAATGACAAGCAAAAAATAACAAAAACTTAGAGTTTTAGAAAGTTTTTATAAAACAAAAAGTTTTTTTTATTTTTTGTTTATTAAAATGAAATACCATGAAGTCACGAGTAATCTAATTATTTATAATTCAAAATGACGCCAATCTGCTTGTACCGTCTTCATTTTTTTCAATGTCAATCTTTTATTCATTAGGGTTGATTTACGCATAGATACAATAACATAAGTTTGCTGTTTCGCTAGTTTTTACAACGAACAAAGGTGCCCGTTTCAAGAGGATTTGGAACGTGCATATTGGTCATATTATTTGAGCCTAAAGTCACCATACAGTATAATAAAAATATTTCCAGTTAAAGTCATGAATAATGAACAGTATTTATATGATTAATGGTCTCATAAAAGGACATTCTAATATTATTATTCCCGAATTTATACTTCACGAGATCTATGCATGCAAGAGCATCCTCTGCGCTGTCGTATGTGCATTCCGGAATTGATCTAAGCAGGAGCGTGCTGAGTTTGCTCCTGAATGGCAGACCTCGCGAATTGGGGAACAATACACTAGTGTCAATAAAATTAGAGTGAATGATTTTTAGGGCCTTAAAACCTTTTCCCACACCGTGTATCGTCCGGGCCGTACAAACCCTAAAACCTAATTTTTTCCCTTTTGAAGTTTTTTGCATTCATGTCAATATCATTGGTAGTAATACCTGAAAATCGGATATTATAGTCAACATCAGAATGTTCAGTTGAAACGAAGCTGTTGTATACGGTTTGGCCGTCAATGTTGACGATAGTGACCTTCGAGAGCTCCATTCCAACCGTGGTATACACTATCTCACAATCAATGGCGTACACACCGGCGAGGCTGAGGAACCGTCGGCGCGATTGCTGGGTCGCTACGAAGCCAGCCAGCGGCAGTTCAATTTCCAACCCGTTGAAAACATGCCGCTTGCCCACTTCGCAGCCCTGCGCAAGGTCACTATACTGACAACATTGATACACCCCGTGCTTGAGGAGCCCCCAGTGATAGCGGCAGCACTCCCGCGTCAAGAACTTCGTTTGGCTCTTAATGTTGACAATAGTGACCTTCGACAGCTCTATCCCCAGCGTGGTATACACCATCTCACAATCAATGGCGTGCACACCGGCGAGGCTGCGGAACCGTCGGCGCGCTTGCCGTGTCGCTACGAAGCCAGCCAGCGGCAGTTCAATTTCCAACCCGTTGAAAACATTCCGCTTGCCCACTTCGCAGCCCTGCGCAAGGTCACTATTCTGAAAACATTGATACACCCCGTGCTTGAGGAGCCCCCAGTGATAGCGGCAGCACTCCCGCGTCAAGAACTTCGTTTGGCTCTTAATGTTGACAATAGTGACCTTCGAGAGCTCTAACCCCAGTGTGGTATACACCATCTCACAATCAATGGCGTACACACCGGCGAGGCTGCGGGGAACCGTCGGCGCGATTGCCGTGTCGCTACGAAGCCAGCCAGCGGTAGTTCAATTTCCAACCCGTCGAAAACATGCCGCTTGCCCACTTCGCAGACCTGCGCAACATCACTATCCTGCCAACATTGATACACCCCATGATTGAGGAGCCCCCAGTGATAGCGGCAGCACTCCCGCGTCAAGAACTTCGTTTGGCTCTTAATGTTGACAATAGTGACCTTCGAGAGCTCTATCCCCAGCGTGGTATACACCATCTCACAATCAATGGCGTGCACACCGGCGAGGCTGCGGAACCGTCGGCGCGCTTGCCGTGTCGCTACGAAGCCAGCCAGCGGTAGTTCAATTTCCAACCCGTTGAAAACATGCCGCTTGCCCACTTCGCAGCCCTGCGCAACATCACTATTCTGAAAACATTGATACACCCCGTGCTTGAGGAGCCCCCAGTGATAGCGGCAGCACTCCCGCGTCAAGAACTTCGTTTGGCTCTTAATGTTGACAATAGTGACCTTCGAGAGCTCTAACCCCAGTGTGGTATACACCATCTCACAATCAATGGCGTACACACCGGCGAGGCTGCGGGGAACCGTCGGCGCGATTGCCGTGTCGCTACGAAGCCAGCCAGCGGTAGTTCAATTTCCAACCCGTTGAAAACATGCCGCTTGCCCACTTCGCAGACCTGCGCAACATCACTATCCTGCCAACATTGATACACCCCATGATTGAGGAGCCCCCAGTGATAGCGGCAGCACTCCCGCGTCAAGAACTTCGTTTGGCTCTTAATGTTGACAATAGTGACCTTCGAGAGCTCTATCCCCAGCGTGGTATACACCATCTCACAATCAATGGCGTACACACCCCCGTGTCGCTACGAAGCCACCCCATGCTTGAGAAGCCCCAATGATAGCGGCAGCACTCCCGCGTCAAGTAATTCGTTCGGCTCTTAATGTTGACAATAGTGACCTTCGAGAGCTCTATCCCCAGCGTGGTATACACCATCTCACAATCAATGGCGTACACACCGGCGAGGCTGCGGAACCGTCGGCGCGATTGCCGTGTCGCTACGAAGCCAGCCAGCGGTAGTTCAATTTCCAACCCGTTGAAAACATGCCGCTTGCCCACTTCGCAGCCCTGCGCAACATCACTATCCTGACAACATTGATACACCCCATGCTTGAGGAGCCCCAATGATAGCGGCAGCACTCCCGCGTCAAGTACTTAGTTCGGCTCTTAATGTTGACAATAGTGACCTTCGAGAGCTCTATCCCCAGCGTGGTATACACCATCTCACAATCAATGGCGTACACAGCGCCGTGTCGCTACGAAGCCACCCCATGCTTGAGGAGCCCCAGTGATAGCGGCAGCACTCCCGCGTCAAGTACTTAGTTCGGCTCTTAATGTTGACAATAGTGACTTTCGAGAGCTCCATCCCCCCAACCGTGGCATACACAATGTCATAAGTTTCGTCAGTTTTTACAAAGAGCAAAGGCTACCTTTTTAAGAGGATATGTCCGAGCAATACCCATAAGAACCTTAAATTCTCATTTCTAAAGCTATTGAAGCTTTCTGCATTCATGTCACTATTCATGGTAGTAATACCTGAAAATCGAATAATATAGTCAACAACAGGATGTTCGGTTATTGGTCTAATAAAAGGACATACTAATATTATTATTCCCGAATTTGTACTTCACGAGATCTACGACGTATATGCATGCAAGAGCATCCTCCGTACTGTTTGTCATCAAGTCATGAGTAGTGAACAGCACGTATCATATTATTAACTTCTGATAATAGGACATACTAATATTATTATTCCCAAATTTATACTTCACGAGATCTATGCATGCAAGAGCATCCTCCGTACTGTTTGTCATCAAGTGATTCAAGTCATGAGTAGTGAACAGCTCTTATCATATTATTAGTCTGATAATAGGACATACTAAAATTATTATTCCCGAATTTGTACTTCACGAGATCTATTCATTAAGGAGCATCCCCCGTACTGTTTGTCATCAAGTCATGAGTAGTGAACAGCACTTATCATATTATTAGTCTGATAATAGGACATACTAATATTATTATTCCCGAATTTATACTTCACGAGATCAATGCATAGGGGAGCATCGGGTGTACTTGGCAGGAGGGTAGACACGAATCTGCTGAGTTTAGTCCTAAATGGCAGACCTTGCGAATCGGGGAACTATATACGTATGTCAACAATATTAGAGTGAGTGGTTATTATTACCCCAAAATTATCCTACCGTCCGTGTCCAATCAGTATCGTCTTGGCCTTTACGAACCCTAAAATTAGCCATGAATTCATTAATAGTACATAATTATTGGTCTGATAAAAGGACATACTAATATTATTATTCCCGAATTTATACTTCACGAGATCTATGCATAGGGGAGCATCGTGTGTACTTGGCAGGAGCGTAGAGTGAGTGGTTATTAGTGCCCCAAAATTATCCTACCGCCCGTGTCTAATCAGTATCGTCTTGTCCCATACCAACCCTAAAATTAGCTATGAAGTCATGAATAGTATATTATTATTAGTCTGATCATAGGACATACTAACATTATTATTCCCGAATTTATACTTCTCGAGATCAATGCAGGGGAGAGCATCCTCTGCGCTGTCGTGTATACTTTCCTGAATCCGCCTATACAGGAGCGTGTTGAATTTGCTCCTGAATGGCAGACCTCGCGAATTGGGGAACAATATACTAGCGTCAATAATTATAGAGTGAATGATTTTTATGGCATTTAAGTCATCAGATCAGTATCGCCTCGGCCTGTACGAACCCTAAAATCTCATTTCCAATGCTATTCAAGCTTTTTGCATTCATGTCAATATTATTGGCAGTAATACCTCTAAATCAGGAGCGTAGATGCCTGTCCGCTGAGTTTTCTCCTGAATTTTCTGATTCGCAGACCTTGGTACCTATAGACCGTTTGGCCCTCAAGGTTGACAATAGTGACTTTCGAGAGCTCCATCCCAACCGTATTGGTATTCCCCATATATTACCGCAATAACATAAGTTTGCTGTTTCGCCAGTTTTTACAATGAGTAAAGGTTCTCTTTTTATGAAGATATGGAACGTGGATTTGGGTCTGTCTCTGGACTAGAAGCCTCCAAGGCTGATAGCGCCAATTTTGGTTAAATAGGTAACCTGGAGTTTGAACCAAATTTCATCCCGCCCTTTATCTACATTTTTTTCCTGGTGCGCTAATTGAGGCTCGGGCCGCCATACATAGTAAAATAAAGTTAACAGTTATAGTCATGAGTAGTGAACAGCATTTGAATTTTTGGTATGGCAATAGGACATTCTAATATTATTATTCCCGAATTTGTACTTCAAGAGATCTATACATGCAAGAGCATCCTCCGTACTGTCGTGAGTACTCTCCTGAATTCTTCTATTCAGGAGCGTAGAAACGAGTCTGCTGAGTTTGGTCCTAAATGGCAGACCTCGCGAATCGGGAAACAATATCATTGTGTCAATAATATTAGAGTGAATGATTTTTAGTGCCTTAAAATTATTCTACAGCCCGTGTCCGATCAGTATCGTCTCGGCCCGTACAAACCCTAAAATCTCATTTCCAATGCTATTGAATCATTTTGCATTCATATCATTATTATTGACTGTAAAAAATAATTTTTAGGGCAAACCACAAAATCTCATTTCTAAACCTATTGAAGCTTTTTGCATTCATGTCAACATTTTTGGCAGTAATACCTGAAAATCGGATATTATGGTCAATAACAGGATGTTCAGTTCTAATGAAGCTGTTGTAAACCCTTTGGGCCTCAATGTAGACAATAGTGACTTTCGAGAGCTCCATCCGAACCGACAATAACATAAGTTTGCTGTTTCGCCAGTTTTCGCAAGGAGACATTTCAGCTAGGTTACAATTAACTTATTTACCCTATTTATAAGCTTTTAGAAACATACTGTAGAAATGAGATGATGATGGAAAAAATGAACCAACTTAACTCCTCCTAAGACAAGTTTCAGAAATGTTAAAATTGAATAGAATCGTAAACAACATGTTAATTTTATTTGAACATTTACGGCATTTATAAAATAAAAAAGGAACATCAGTGATATGCCCAGTAATGGGGACTTAGTTTAAAGGGAACTTTCCAAATGATGAATCCGTAAGAGATCGGCTTACAATGTTGTATATCAATACAAAATACAATGAAGAATAGATCACAAAATTAGATATAAAATGCGATTTAAAAAATACACAAAATAAAATATACAATAGCTATAAAAAATGAGATACAAAATACTATACAATTCCATAAAATATACACAACATTAATTACTATATTAGACACAGGAAAAATTTACAAATATAGAAAAACAACAATACAATAATTACAATACAACAACCTCGTTAGGACCCATGAAGTACGAAATACCGTACCAACAATAATATAAATACTGTTCAAGAATGACTTAATGACGTAATCTTACTAATATGATCACAGTGTTAATTTGCACAAAGTCTCGAACTTATACGTTCATTATAGCACCTATGAGTATATTTAAAAGTATTGTGTAATGGAATGGGAGTCCTAAATTATCCATTTTTGCGCAAAGTCAAATTTCTCAAGAAATATCGAACGTAGGGCGATGGAAAATGTATACTATACTATACTATACTATGTATCAAAACGAAGAAGAGCATTTCTTCTACTAAGTAACATCTTATTTATGACCTACGATTGAAATGACATGAGAAATTTGACTTTGGGTAATAAAAGACTGATATGCGGTCCAATTGCCCTTAAGTAATGAGCGCAATAGCAAAGGGGTTAAAAAGTGTTTTCTTTTTTTCATAACACTGTGTGATCACAACGCTGAAATTAACTGCAGTCTTGCAATATGATAAAAAAATACATCACAATAAGTTTCAATGGGAGCGCTAACCTCAAACGAGAGCTAAGGGAAAGATATAAAATAAAATAAAAATGGCCGACCAATTCATCTGAACTTTTGCCAACGCGTACCTGCCGTTGCGAATCATCTCTTGAACTCCAAAATAATTATATTTCACTGTGTGAAGAAAATAGGGGACGGGTCAACTGAGCCTGACTCAGATTTAGCGGTCAGAAGTGTCCCAGTTTATAATGCCAATTTTGGTTAAATATTAACCTGCAGTATGAACTAAATTTCAGCTAAATCGATCAGCCTTATTATTTTTAATTTAATCCCCCCTTCCACCTACACATTTTCTCAGTGAACTATTTGAGCCTAGCGTCTCCATAATGAGTAAAAAAAAATATTTACAGTTTGCCATCAAGTCATGTGTAGTGAACAGAACTTATCATATTATTGGTCTGATAATAGGACATACTACTATTATTATTCCCGAATTTGTACTTCACGAGATCGATGCATGCAAGAGCATCCTCCGTACTGTCGTGAGTACTCTCCTGAATTGTTCTATTCAGAAGCGTAGACACGAGTCTGCTGAGTTTGCTCCTAAATGGCAGACCTCGCGAATCGGGGAACAAGATACTAGTATCAATAATATTGGAGTGAATGATTTTTAGGGCCTTTAAATCATTCTCCAGGCCGTGACCGATCAAAATCGTCTCGGCCCGTACGAACTCTAAAATCTCACTCCTAACAGTATTGAAGCTTTTCGCATTCATATCAATATTGTTGGCTGTAATACCGGAAAATCGGGTATTATAGTCAACAACAGGATGTTCAGTCCTAACGAAGGTGTTGTACACGGTTTGGCCCTCGATGTTGACGATAGTGACCTTCGAGAGCTCCATCCCAACCGTGGTATACACCATCTCACAATCAATGGCGTACACACCAGCGAGGCTGCGGAACCGTCGGCGCGATGGCTGGGTCGCTACGAAGCCAGCCAGCGGCAGTTCAGTTTCCAACCCGTTGAAAACATGCCGCTTGCCCACTTCGCAGCCCTGCGCAATGTCACTATTCTGACAACATTGATACACCCCATGCTTGAGGAGCCCCCAGTGGTAGCGGCAGCACTCCCGCGTCAAGTACTTCGTCCCGCGAAGCCAGAACGTTCGAGAGCACCGCACGCATATCCGCCCCGTGGGTAGGACGGCATCCTCCTCATCCCCGGAACTGTCCAGCTTCTCATCCCGCTCATCCTCGTCGCTGGGACTGCTGCTGCCGCTGTCGTAACGCAGCAGACGCGACGCGAAGAAGGATTTGCGGATGACTGCATGTCCGGGGCGTGCACATGGGCGCGGGAATCCACACTCTTCCAGTTGCTGAGGCGTCAAGATATGCTGTCTCAGGGTCATTTCCAGGACCCCGAGGTCAGCGGCCGGTACGTCTGCAACTGGAGGGCTAAATGTAGTATAACCTGTGTAAAAATAATAGGAGTGCTTAGTTATACAATGTTGTAATTGCCATCTTTCAATTTTTGTATTCTGTTTTTTTATTATAACTGTATGGCCAGGACAAACCCAAGCAGCGGCGTCAGGAGACAATTTCCAGATTCTCTATCCATTGTCAGTAAATCTGGATCTTCGTTCGTTAAGTTTTTGGAAACCCGCGTAAAATTAATAGGGGTGCATAGTTATATTATTGTATTTGTTATTTTTTCAATTTTTGCATCAAGAATGACTTAATGGCTTAATATATTTTTATAATGACTGTATGACCGGGGCAAGCATATGGGAGAGGTGAGCCATACCTATCGATTTTTTGAGGCGTTAAAGGGTGTTTCTGAAAAGGCTACTTCCACTGTTGGTAAATCTGTTATTGGTGTCTTAATTTATGGACAATGCAGTAATAGAAGTTTTTTTTTGTAATTCTTACAACACAATTTTTGAATCAATAATGGCATTTTTGGTTAATACTTTGTTATTTTAAATTATTGTAATAAAAATTCTGTAAAACACGCAAGAATCATGTAATATGCAGCTATCTGAAGTGCAGATCAAATAGATAGAAGAAATATTTTAAAAATTGAATAAATAAGAAAATAAGAACACTGAAGCAACGTCGTTATTTTTATTATCCACTATTCTGGGATCCTGCAACCTTATATAAAAAGGCAACATTAAAATTGAAAACAAATTAATTTTTCTAAATTGACATGTTCTCTTGTACTAGGACTGCAGTTTGCTCCAATAGCGAAAGGAGGACATGGAAAAATGGCTACAAACGGGATTCGAACACGAGTCACCAACTTGCCAGACTGATGCGTTGACCACTGCACCAAATCGTTGGCATCGAAGTCTGCAAATCGTCCCATAATTAAATGAATGCTCTAGTCACTAGTGACTGACTGGAATCAACAAATGGTCAAAACCTGCATTCAACTAATTACGGGAAGATGTGTAGACTTCAATTGTGACGGATTTGGCGCAGTGGCCGCCATACCACCCTAACGAGATGGAGACTCAGAGTTCGAATCCAGTTTCCATCCATTTCTCCATATCGCTACGTTAATTCACAAACCACATAAATTCAAAATCGTAACTTTTCAGGAGAGAGGAAATAATAATAAAAATTCATTGAACCACTATTTTCTATATTTACCATATCGACTATAACTAAGCAAATAAATGTTTTCTTGAGACAAGTGTTTTGCTAGTAGAAATGTTTTTTTTTCCGAACACGTAGATATATATCATTATCTCATTTTCGCCAATTTTGGATGTATGTGGATTGCGAATTAAGGGTTTTTCTCTAATACCCCTGCATTTAGAGGCTTTCTAAAAGGTTAGGTACTAGGTAATCGAAATTAGAGCATTTAGAAAAATCGGGACTTGGCGGGATTCGAACCCACGAACAACCCCTACCCGGGGAATCGTACTCAGTACCTTTAGCATAATTATTCCATGTTTTCATGTGGGATTAAAAAAACTCCATTTATCTCGCAAAAGTTAAAAACACGTACGCGCAAAGCTACACAAGTCTCAACTGATACTGAGTTCCATACCGAACAAGTCACTAATCGGTGCGCACCATTGCAATACGCATTATCTCCATTTTCAACGAAAATTATATGTTTAACTTATACGGGTTTGACTTTTGAAATTAACAAAAATGAAGCGCATTTTTGACGAAATAGGGGCTGATAAATCGAATAAGAGTGCGTTTTGTTTTAAAAGAAATTTTCATACCTAGTACGGTATGTGGTTTTTCTTCTTTTATAGCTAATAGATATTTCATTTAAATTTAAATGACGTTATTCATCTACTTAAGAGCAAATTAAATTTTCTTATTACACAAAGTCAAATTTCTCATGAAATAGATCGTAATAACTTTAGGTGTAAAAAAAAAGCTCCTCTACACTTTTACATTACTTGTCGGTGGCATAAACAGTTACTTATTACTTAGCATTCCGAGTCGGGGGAGCTTCACAACTGTGACCAATTGTCACTAGTAATGGCCACGAACTATGTATCAACATGTCGGGGAGCATTTCTTCTACTTTCTGCCAGTACGATCAATATTACAATTAAAAAATCATTTTGTTAGAAAAAACAACGGAAAGTGGTGGAGGGTTCGATTTTCCTCTTAGAGCTAGCCTTTCCTTGTCAATCAGTTTGTGCCACATTTTTGAGTGCCAATTTCCTATGCTCCATGACATCTTAGGGGGATAATATGGAACGCTGACATTGGCCACCCAAGAATTAGCCAAAAATCAGTCAGTTTTTATTTAATTAAATACGCAAGTTATTGATAATTTAGTCTATTCAAGTTGTAAAGGTCAATGTCATACAAAATATTATGGGATATTTTAAAGTTTTACAACGCGTGAAATTATGTCATTTTCATGAAATAATTATATAACACAAAAATTAAATATACTTTATGATATGGTGTATGATTTTTTCCTTTTACCAATCGCATAAAAAAAATTATACATAATAGTCTCCTTATTAAATTTGTAAAATTTACTGTCACTCATATTAAAAATTAAGAATCTTAGTAAAGTTTTACGTTATAGTATATAATGTAAATATTTTAATTTTTACCATGAGGCACAAACAATCGAGCAAATAGAAGAAAGCATACGTACCTCTATATAAAAAAAGAAAAGGGCAAATTTTGAAACAAAAATTCGAAAAAATTAACAATAAAATAATTACCCATAGAGTAGTGTGAATACACAGGGGAGTATGTGTATGCCAGAGCTTGGGGCTCGTAAATTACAAGAGTCCCCCCAGTGGGTTGGGGTTCCACGTAGATGTTGTAGTGGTGGTAGTAGGTAGTCATTTTCGATATAATAAACTCACTATATACTGTATGCAAGAAACACTAGCCGAATGAGCTATCCAGATGCAACTGATCAGTTCTTCCAACAACCACCATTAATATTATTTCTCCAAACCACCCCCGGCCTAGTTAACAACAAAACGAACCGCCCCTTACTTACATACTTAGCTTATGTACAAAGCAATATTATATTTATCTTTAGAACATGGTACTAGGCCTTTCACTGACGACATATTTTACTATTATTACGTTACTATCTTGAGCTCGGGTGGTAAAACCAAACGTGGTATTTCCATCAATTAATTAATAATTTGAAATTTTTGTAAATAATATAAATAAATAAAAAAACTGAGAGCACCCGAAAGGGAAATATGCACTACAGCATGAACGTAAATCGTATAATACTGATTGAAAGTAATTGAATTGAATTGAAAATTATTATTGAAGAAAAAAGGCTATAAAGACTATAAAAAAAGTCTTCTTTTCATGCTAACCTTAAAAAACAAAAATATTGTATTAATTATTGATAGATACTTAAAATTAAATAGAGAAGAAACAAGAGAGGAAGAGAAAGAAAAAAGAAGGGTAGCACGCAGCAGGTCTAAATGGCGCAGATAAACCTAACATTATCTATAAAAACCCAAAATTTAATTGCAAAAGTGCAGAGAAGTACTACAAGAAGATGTGCTTGTGTATAAGGAAGAAACTGTCTTTAATTTTCAATTGATCAAATTTTGATCCACCCTAACAGTTGACCCACCTTCATATTTTCCATCTGAAATACACTAGCTATTGGTTAAAATTCATTAGCTAAGAAACAACCGGACGTATCGCAGTCCGGTTACTGAAAAAACCCCAATTTCAAAGGAGCCATAATAAAGTCTCATTATTTAGATGAACTGTTCCTTTACATTTCGATGCACATTATGGGCCTCCGGTTGACTTAAAATTAATTTATAAACCTACACTCCTATCCATACAAATAATGTTGGAAATTTCTGTATTTTTTTTTTTTTCAAATTTCTGAAAGAATTCACTTTTAAGAAATCCACCGACTATTTTGTGGTGTGAATGATGTGTAAATTTTAGTTATATTTTTTATTCTTTTATTTTATCCGGTTAAATTGGTAAATATCATATTATATATATATATTGTAATGAAATGAAATGAAATGAAAATACGACTTTATTGTAAACAAAACAAAAGGCGAACAATAAGACTATAAAGTCTTGTTTTCATGCTAACCTTAAAAACCAGAAAAAAAAACATTGTGAACTATTATAACTTAATTAAAATTAAATAGAGAAGAAGGAAACAGAGGAGTAGTAAAAAAGAAGGATAAAAGATATAGGGGGGGGGGGGGGGGGGTATTGTATACATTATTTATTATGGGTTAATTGTAAGCGTGGGCAGAAAGACCCAAAATTCACCCCTACGAAAAATAAAGACAAATTTCCTCCGTCTTTCAAATGCAGAAAAGGATTTTTTAACATTTTTCCTTTACTTCAGCCAAATGGTCACAACATTTTGGTGCCAAATATGACGCTACCCAACGAAGAAAGATACATTACATTATACCCTCCTCACCAAAATTGTCAACAATAAGAACAAAAAAAACTGTTGAAAAAGTTCAAACAAAAGAACAGGCATCGGGTTACCCAACGAAGGAATAAACAACTCTTTTATTATATGTAGGAATTCTGCACAATATATTATGTCCAGACACCAGTCAAAATTGTGTTTGTGAGCCCCTTTTAATATCTCTGTGGTAGACTCAGACTTCAATGTGTATAGGTTAAAGGAAAAATGACCATAAAAGGTAATTTTGTCTCTTCATAAAGGGAATCTTTTCAATATATTTTTTAAAAATAACATGGGCAAGGTCGTAGCTAGAGAGGGGGGTTCATGGGGGTTTAAGCCCCCCCCCCCCCGAAATGAAATGGCTTAACACTAGATAGAATCGGATTTGGAGAGGAAAAATAAAAACTACTATGTTATAACCAATGAAATTTCTGAAACCTCCCTCCCCCCTGAAAAAAAATCCTGGCTACGGCCTTGAACATGGGTGAGGAAAATGCTTTATAGACACCTCATAAACTACATATATTATAAAATGCGATAATACCCAATAGATTTTGTCCTGAAAGCAATAGTTAATTCATGAAAGTTAATAGAGTTCTATTTCTGGAAAATATAGTCTGCTTTCTTCTTTTAGATTAATAATAGTTCATGTAAATAAATTTATTTGTGTATTATCAAAGTTCATACAGGAGTTATACAAAGGATAATTTTGCCAGTTAATTTATAGACACTGTGGGAGGAGACTTTAATTAATAAGTTCACGACGCCATGTTGTTTACTTGTATCTATGCCTGCATGTAAAAACAGCCTCAGGAGAGTCAATAATTGCGAATGCATCAGTAGTTTCCCAGAAAGAAATAACTTTAATTGAGTACCAAGGTCCAGAGTTCAAGACTAATTTTCAGAACTTCTGGTCTCTTTTTTGGTATATTTTGGGTTTATCAGAAAGGTCAGGAATAGCTCAGTTGTTAGGGAACTGGACTATAAAAGAGAAGGTCGAGGTTCGACACACATAAAAGGATAATTATCCTTCTGGCCTGGCTCCAAGCAAACCCGAAAAAGTAC
Source organism: Psococerastis gibbosa (assembly GCA_963971405.1). Classification (NCBI taxonomy): domain Eukaryota; kingdom Metazoa; phylum Arthropoda; class Insecta; order Psocodea; family Psocidae; genus Psococerastis; species Psococerastis gibbosa. The sequence continues at coordinate 10,662,324 of OZ020491.1, read as the reverse complement.
CTATCCTTCACCAGCAGAAAAAAACACGGCTGCCGGGCCTGTTGCTGACCACAAACTTCAAAATAGATCCGAGGTCGGACCCATTGAGTTGCCACTGTGTCAAGCAGGTCCGTAGCTGGTGGTGAGCACCAGATGCGGAGTCCTCTATTGCTTTCCAATTTATACGTAGTATAAGGAAAGCTTTGTGATGGTCAAAATTTTCGATTCCGAGATTTCAACGGATTTACACGTTTTGAGGTCCCAGGAACCAAAAAAAGTGGTTTTTACGAAATGTCTGTCTGTCGCTCTGTCGTTCTGTCTGTCTGTTCACCGATTTCCGGGTAAACTACTCAATGGATTTGAATGAAATTTTGCATGTAGATTTATAAAAAACATACCTCGGGACAATTTCTTTTATTTTGGGCTAACTCAATTTGGGGGGGTTTTATTCTCAAAAAACTCCAAAAAAACGTCTAAAAAAATTATTTCTCAAAAACGGCTCCAACGATTTCTTTTAAATTCACATATATTGTAGTCGTTATTAATGGTGATAAAATGCGGGGGGTCGCTTGCCCCTTGATAGTTTGCTTCTGGGGGTAATAAAATAAAAATAACTAAATTTTAATGAAAAATGACTAAAAAATAATTTTTCTGCGAAACCTTTCTACCGATGATTTCTAACTTCAGGCTTGTTTTAGGTGTTAAATTGAGTAACAAAAGCGGACAGTTTGTTTTCCCAAAAAACTATTGGATTTTGTGCAAAATTTTGTTTTTGATAAAATGAAAGAAAATTCACGCTCAAATGCATTGCGTGTCCTGCCATTATTGCGGTGTGGTAATGTGTTGGTTTGACCTATCTAGATTTTACGTCACCTTCAGTGACATCAGGAGGACGAGCCCCCCCCCCCCTCGTGATATCCAAAATTTAACCATAGGAAAATTATTTACCATGAAATTAATCATTTTCTCTTTCTACTAATCGATAAGTTGGAAAGCATGTTCGAGTAAACTCGGACCGGTTCTTACGAATGTGGCCAGATTCCCGTACGTTATGTTACTTATGTCAACCTGTGAACAGGACCGGATTTAGTTGTTGGGCGTACTCCCCTTCATCCCTCTTGGGACAACGCTAGCAGATTATAAGATATTATGTCATTCATGCAGAAGACGGTCCAGGTTTTGACTGTGGGTGTAAACAAAAAGGGTACAGGCCCGGAGGTCTCCCTTAGCGTATCAAATGCACTTTGACCAAGACCACCACGTTCGTTAGAGTGACATTTAAAGAGAAAAACGGACATACCGCAATACATTTTTCTTGCACAAATTCAAATTTGTCATAAACTATTGACTATAGATCAATAGATAAATGAGATGCCATGAGGTAGGAGAAATGCTCCTCTACATTTTGATGCGTCGCATGTAGCCGGTACTAACACCCAAGAGCGGAATCAGCAGAAAATTTAGGGGGGGGGGGTCACAAGTTGTATGTAAGTTTACAAGGTAATTTTTGTTGTTGAAAATTTGAGTTTTATAGATTTAAAAAAAAGTTTTACTATCATATGAATTTACTAATTTAGGGGGGGGGGGTCATGACCCCCTGTGGATCCGCCATCGCTAACACCATTTGGTGACATTTCTTGAAGGCGTGAAAACAATTCAAGGTTAGGTTAGGTCCAAGCTTTCAAAAACCGTCGCCCAACTGCTAGTGCTAGTGCAAGTGCTAGCTATGGGCCCAAATTGCGGCCTGGGTCCCGACTACAACTACAATTACGATTAGTGCTAGCTCCATACTGCATATCGATACCTTAATTAGCAAGCCACTTCCAAAAAATTAAAAATGAGTAGTTGGTATCCTCTTATTCGGGGAAAAAAATTCTCTACCGACTGGCAAAACTCATAAATCCCGAGAAAAAAAAATGAAAGCCTTTATCGTTGAAATAGAAAAGAACCTGACCAGGGGTATAAAGTTGGGGGGGGGGGGCACGGTCCAACTTGCCCCCCCCCCCCAGCCTCGAGTAAAATAAATAAATAAGGACTTTATTCTTCAATTACTAAGCCAACCCAGCGGAGTTAGGGCTATAAGCCCTCTCTTACACTCAACTAGGAAGACCCGGGACCGCCTGCTTCACATGCCCTCCGAAGCATGGCCAGAAAATGTAGGTAGTGTGGGACTCGAACCAACAACCGTTCGGGTGAAAGTCAGAGTCCGTACCACTAGTCTACATGTCCTGACATGTATTGTCAGACGTGGTTCATACTTCATGGTCCCCTTTGCAGCAATATAAATATAAGCATTCCTGTTTTAGTTTTGTAAAATCTACAGGTATACTTTAAATCTATTAAAATGCGTAAAACCCTACTATTTTGCTCTTATATTTTCAATTTTTCCTTATCCTGCCTGATGACGTCATAAAATAAGGATTTTGATTTGCCGCGGAAATAGCATCAACTCCAGCTGCAAAACAAAGAAAATGTTATGACACCTTGACATATACTTAGTTAAAAACATTAGCATGAATGGAAAATTGCTGGGATTATTTTCTTTCTTGCATAAGTTTGTATGTTTTTTGTCTCTCCTGTAATTAGGGTAGTGATATACAAAAGGTAGAGGAACATTTCTTCTGCATTAACCATACCTAATTTAAGACTCAATGGTCAATATGTCATGAGAAATGCGAATGAGAACAAAAAATGGGTAGTGGGGGTGTCCGCCGATTTGTACTTAATAAAACCGGCCAATGTTATAACCGGTTGCCGAGCGAGAGCGTCACTACGTAAGCCCGTACATATCCAGGCCCACATTGTTTTTAGTGCCTTGGCCATGACGTCTTAGACCAAGTACTTGAGTACTCGTGTCCCATATATGCTGTACTTCCGCGTTGTATAAATACAGCCTTTGCTGCATATGCACAAAGGCACACGTCAGTGATGTCAGTATAATAAAGATCCTGCTCAGATTAAGCACAAGTTATGTTATTTTTATTATTTTTTAAGTACTTTTTATAGACTTAGGCCCTACTAATGACCGTATTTCTATTTTTGCCGATTACTAGTATTGTTTCCGTATGAATTGGCTGCCGGCTAACTGGTCTACGTCCTCGAACTCACACCGGCTACGAGCTACAATACTGAGACATACATTGACACTATCTTCCTTAGACGCCCATTCCACCGATCGGCTAGGGCTATTTACAAAAACGGTAACGTGGTAGCAGACATTCAAGACTTAGGTGGCGTTTCCACCGACCTCGCATTGCAGAATGCAAATGACATTGACGGAAATTAGAATTTTTCTTTTTATAGAAATCTATTACTTAACATATCCCATGACGCCATTTTTTAATTTTAGTTTGTTTGTTTGTGATTTTACTGTATCATCATTGATCAATTTCAACTATGGCATAGAGGAAAATAAACATTTCCGTCAATTCTGAAATGCGAGGTCGGTGGAAACCCCGCCTAAGTCTTGAATGTCTGCTACCACGTCAATGTTTTTGTAAATAGCCCTAGCCGGTCGGTGGAATGGCGCCTGAGGACTACCACACCAATCGTTTTTTGTACAAATCAAATTTAAAAATTGCGGCCAATCTGGGTTAGGCGTGTATTCCACTGGTCAATTTTACTTCATATTTGATTTTGTCATTGACGGAAAATCATCAATGTTGCATTATTTATTTTTACACCCCTTTCCACTTGTTTTCAACAATTGATCTTTTTTGTTTTCATTTTTTCCAAATTTGTAAGTTTTCTTTTCTTTTAATTTTATAATCTACAAGAAATTTTATTATTTAAACAACGAAATAATTCGTTCAAGAAAATTAATTTAAATTATGTATCATCTCCAGATGACGCCATTGTTTAGTTTTAGTTTGTTACTGTTTGCGTGATTTTATTCTATGATCATTGATCAATTTTAACATGAGAAAATTAAAATGGAGAATGTCACAGAGTAAAACAATAATCTCAAATCAAATTTGAAGTAAAATTAATTGGTGGAATACCGGCCTTAGAAAGTGGAACATAATATATCACATATCAAAATAAAAATATTTCTGTTTGCTCAGATATTTTTGACAGCTCCGCGATTGATATTTCATTTTATACACCTATAAGGCTCCCCCCCCCCCACAGGTTGTCTCTTAACGGGCTAGATGGCCTAAATTATTTAGACACCTTCACCTATATATGAGCATAAGAGACTATTGACTTCAATATGGGGAGCCTTGACTGTTTGATCTGTTTATTTAGCACCTTCCTTATACAGTATATCAGATGATGTTGACAACCTTGTAGGTGCATTGACTCACAATAATAAATCTTATCAGTTCAACATTAGCTGCAGCAGCTTGGTATTGGACCACAATACAGTAAGTTCAAAGTTGCCTACCAAAATAGACCAACGAGATAAGTAATGATCGTACTCAGGCATGAGCGCGATGACGCATTGACATAGCGATACGAGTAGTACCTTAATGGGGTGAGTCAGACCAGGGATCTCCGTTACTAGGGGGAATTTTGATGACAAAGTAGAAGTCAAAGTTTCAACCGTAATAATAGCAAAGTCCACGCAATATCTACGATGGCTGGGACAAGAAACCTCAGGAAGGACGAAGTAGAAACCGATTTGGGATAGGGTAGCACCTTAATGGGGTGAGTCAGACCAGAGATCTCCGTTACTAGGGGGAATTTTGATGACAAAGTAGAAGTCAAAGTTTCAACCGTAATAATAGCAAAGTCCACGCAATATCTACGATGGCTGGGACAAGAAACCTCAGGAAGGACGAAGTAGAAACCGATTTGGGATAGGGTAGCACCTTAATGGGGTGAGTCAGACCAGAGATCTCCGTTACTAGGGGAAATTATGATGACAAAGTAGAAGTCAAAGTTTCAACCGCAATAATAGCCTAGTCCACGCAATATCTACGATGGCTGGGACAAGAAACTTCAGGAAGGACGAAGTAGAAACCGATTTGGGATAGGGTAGCACCTTAATGGGGTGAGTCAGACCAGAGATCTCCGCTACTAGGGGGAATTTTGATGACAAAGTAGAAGTAAAAGTTTCAACCGTAATATTAGCAAAGTCCACGCAATATCTACGATGGCTGGGACAAGAAACCTCAGGAAGGACGAAGTAGAAACCGATTTGGGATAGGGTAGCACCTAAATGGGGTGAGTCAGACCCATAGACATAGTAAAACTATAGACTCATCGAAAACATTCGGATTGAAGCCACTCGACTTCGGCTATTTCCGTAGTATAGGAGCAGATTGAGCCTTTTGCCATTTGATACCGCGGTAACATTTTATTTTTTATTAAATTATTTAAAGATTATTTAGAACGGGAAATCATGCCACGTAACCAATTATATTTATAAGCAGAACTTGCAGTACATTTAATTTATATTTTAAACAATATTTTAATCAAAGTTTTCCCTACTTATAGATAATAATATTTTTTTTAAATGCAGAACTTGCAGTACTTTTAATTTAAATTTTAAACAATATATGTAATAAATGTAAATAATAAATATAATAATATATGAAACAACAAAGAAAACAATAAAGAAAACATTTAATAAAACTATTAAATTTGAATTTCCCGCCAAAATGCACCTATGAGGGGGCGTGGTCGTGGCTTCAGTCCTCCAGCACAGCCGAAATACGACATGGTGGCTCTATAGTTTTATTAGCGCCATGGTCAGACCAGAGATTTCCGCTACTAGGGGGAATTTTGATTACAAAGTAGAAGTCAAAGTTTCAACCGCAATAATAGCAAATGCTACGCAACGTCTACGACAGCTGAGGCAAGAAACCTCAGGAAGGACGAAGTAGAAACCGGTTCTTGGCTTCAGGTAAGAAGTTTTTCGTTTTCGAAAAGAAAAAAACCGCACGTTACATGCTTTTTATTATAGCCTCGCCATTCATTGTTTCTGGCTAAACCTTATACAATTTACATTGGATTGAAAAGTAATTTTTTGTAGGACTGGCTACCAAACTTTGATGGGAAACTAGTTTACCTAGATTAGGTAGCCAGGTACTTAATAAAATAAAATTCTATATTTAAAATTATGGTTAAAAATATACAGTATATGGCCGCTAAGCTTCGGGTCGTTTTCGCGCTTAATAGGAATAGTCCACCCTTAACTTACAACATTGAGATTTTTTGTTTGACACCGTCATCACGTAATCAGTAAACAATTACAACAACCCTGATGAAAAATTAGGCACATTACAGTTTAAGTTGATTACATTTGGCTCACGGTTGAATTTTAAAAATAACACATTACGTGCATGATTGTGTCAAGTTTCATTTAACATATTTAACATATAAGGAATTACTGAAAGTTTACTGTAGTTTCTTATGTAACATGGCTCAGAAACATGACCGCTCACAAAGTGCAAATGAAACCGCATTAATCTTTTGAGGCACACATTTATTGTGTTATTAAATTAATAACACAAAAATAATGAAAAAAGTGCAATAAAATTGGCGCTAAATGTGTTAATTCCACGACTTTTTTGAAAAAAAATTGAGATGTTGCAAATTTATGTCTAATTTTGATGAAATAATTTTTAAACTAGGATTTTTTTTTTCAGTATTAAATAAGGCGAAAAAGGAGGACATTTTATTCGCTTTGGAGGACAGGAGGACACATTGGCAAAAAGGAGGATATGTCCTCCAAAAGGAGGACGTCTGATAACCCTGTTAAATTAATACAAAAAATGCATTTCTATTTAAATGGCAGCCAACATTGCCGGGTAAAATTTGAAACTATGAAGCCCTTCTATACAATGTAGTCCCACTACAGCGGAGCCAAAAAATAATAATTCATTTTTCGGTGGTTTAATGAGTAGCCCAACATCGCCCCAACTATTAAACTATTTATAATTTACCATTTATAAATTATAAAGACTTAGTTAAGGGGCCCATTCCATTGACCGGCTGGGGCTATTTCCAAAACGGTGACGTGGTAGCAGACACTCAAGACTTAGGTGGCGTTTCCACCGACCTCGCATTGCAGAATTGACGGAAATGTTTATTTTCCTCTATGCCATAGTTAAAATTGATCAATGATCATACAATAAAATCACAAACAAACAAACTAAAATTAAAAAATGGCTTCATGGGATAAGTTAATTACAAACATTTTAATAGATTTCTATAAAAAGAAAAACAAACATTTCCGTCAATATCACTTGCAATCTGCAATGCGAGGTCGGTGGAGACGCTACCTAAGTCTTGAGTGTCTGCTACCACGTCACCGTCTTGGAAATAGCCCTAGCCGGTCAATGGAATGGGCGCCGAAGATGTATAAGAAAGATATGTATTGGCTGATATTATTACTTTTATCATTACTAACCAACTAGATAATATGTATGCAATTTATCTAATTAATCTTCACATTGTTAACTAGATGTATACTGCTTATAATTATAATTTTATAATAGCTATGTATCACACATGTAAATAAGCATGATATACATAGTTAAGATTTGCATATTATTGGACTTTGTCTGTTTGCAAATAAATGCTTATTTATTTAATTATTTAACTAAAAGGCAACTATTCGCCCCGTTAAATAATCATCCTCGGGCTACTGTGGATTTTTCTAGACAAGCCTGCACCACCAGATTTGCCACCACACCCTCCAATTATGCCGCTGCTTGGTCAGGGACTGCTAACTCATTATATTTGCAAACTAGCCATCATATCAGCAGCCTGATCATGGCGATTATAATACCGGTATTTATTTAATCCCCTGGTATTAAAAATGTAAACAAGGTAATTTTATAATGGAAAGGGCTATTCAAAACTTGTTTGTTTACATTTTTAATACCAGGGGATTAAGGCCAAACCGGGGAGTTGTGACCTTGAGCGTTGAGTGTTGAATACATAGAAATATAATAGAACTGGAGCGGCGGGAGCCATAATATACCTTACTTATTTCACCTGTATTATTTCAAATAATTGCAGTTTTACCTATTGCTAGCGCTTTACAGTCCAATTAAGTGTTCATATTTCCAGGCATATGCATTTAATTGCAAAAGTTGGAGGTTTTTCTTCCCTGTGGGGCACGTAAAAATGTTCTAAGAGGTATGTTTTTAAATGCTTCATGCACGAATTTGAGACCTATAGTAATAGTAATTTTAGTTTGGCTGGATAGCTTAAGCATGTCTACGCGTATACTAGCCCCTCCTATCGATTATTACTATGCCCCTGCGGTTTAAGAACTGTATTAGGAACCCCCTGCAAAGTCATTTCCAGGCCAGTCACGTGACCCCCTCCGGTTTGGCCTTAAATAAATACCGGTATTATAATCGCCACGATCAGGCTGCTGGTGGCCTTTTCGCCATCCTGCGACCCCGCTAGTAGCCTGCAGTTCAGCCCTATTTACATTCTTTGAGGTTTATTAAGGATAACTTACTTTACACTTATTTCCGGATAAGGTATTCTTTTACGTTGATGCTAGGCCTACAGCAATCAGAGAAGAATTACTCAATGGATTGTTGAGTCAGATAGATTAAAGTATGAAGTAATCTGTGATAAAAATATTGACTCACTGTTGCAATAATATGTGCAGTCTCTGATATTAAATATTATGTATTGTGATTTCATTCTACGATTCTACCAATTCCAGTTCAAGAAGTACAACCCTGGGACATTGAAGTTTATCACTGTTAAAATGCAAGGTGGTCCAACTTCAATGTCCCAGGGTTGTATAGTATAAGTGCAGAATGACGGCTTGCACATAGCAACCATTTTGTGAATTTTTGAAAATACACTTAATGAGGTTCATTTGTGACGTCATTTTGTAGATGGCAGCACCAGTTGCACTGATATCAAAGCGTTGATTTTTCCATAAGCTTCAATACTATTTTAAAATTATTTTATTTATGTATTATTTTAAAGTGATATTTTTCTATAAATCATGGAGAATATATATATATTAAATTATATGCAGCGAAATAAGGTCCAGGCATAGTAAAAATATTATAAAAAATATTAAAAGAATTAATTAGATGCTAAGAGCTTAGCTTTCCCATGCAAACGGCGGCCATTTTGAATAATATGGATATCGGTTTGCCGTCAGCGAACCTAGTGACCGAAACTGTCCCTACAGAACCTCATTGTAGAGGATTAGAGGAATGTTATGTTTTGTAACAGAATTCTTCATTACCGTCAGTCACGATGGTAGTTGCCTTATTGGTCGATTTTACAAAGCATATTATGCAGATGGCAAAAACAAGATAAAACGTATTGTCTTAAATATAGCAATATGAAAGAACCTGTTTTACTTGACAAAGCAGACGTCCAGTACCAGGTTTGTCTATAGTGTTCTATATATGAGTAATGGGACATTCGAACCTGCCAAAATATAAAATAATCGACTTCGATGGCAAGGCAAGCGAGTCTCTACAAGCCATGCGATCGGATACGTGTCGTAACGCAACACGGGTACTACTAACCTATAGAGGCGACTGAAGAGGTCAATAAGATACATTCATTAATTTTTCTTTTTGCGATTAACCATTTTATATTTAAAAAAAATATATATTTATATATTCTAAGGCCACCTGCTACGCCTTTTTATGGCTGGTCAAAGGACACGTGGTGAGAGTCCCAGAAATCAGAAAATATATTTTTCGCCTGAAGTGACTGCCCTTCCCCCCTATATAAAGCTCTTTTCGAAAACAATGGTCACCATAGTGGTAACGTCGCGTCACCATAACCTGGCATAATTTTATTTCATTTTCTATTTTTTTTTTAATCATAACGCTACGCTACGCTTAAGTGTTGTATGTTTGTGTGCAGTGCAATACTGTGGGTTTGAATAGGCTTGGTTTGGTGTGCAGGCAGTATATTTTGTGCATACTGTAGTATAAAACAAATATTAAGATCCATGTACATGTACAGTATATAGATGACTGCTTTTCCATCTCAAACTAATTAATTTTTAATTTTTGGTGCAATTAAATTTACTTTTGGTTTCATGTATTTTCATATTAGGTATAAAAACATCGCTCGAGGATGAAAACAGTTTATTGCTATTTTATGTACATGTACGCATAACGTAGTCTATACAAGTGTCATAATTCACCAACGTAAAATATTATTAATATTAATTTATTATTATGTTTTTAAATGAAAACATGTATTAGAAAGTAAAAATGTGACAGCTTAAGGGATCATCACTGGGTGTGTTCGAAATTTGTCAAACTATTCATTGAACAAAGGGAAGTCCCAGCCATTTTGATAAAAAATAAATAATATAATGACCTCCCTTATGAAAATACACAACAAAATGTATAAATTTAAAAGCTTAAAATACAAGTAAATTTTCTATAACGTGCATTATTATCGTTTAAATATAAAAACGCGATAAAGTTGATTATAGAGATTTCTATGAAAATCAGTAATAAGTCGGGTAAAAGATAGCTTGTATTTTTTTTTATTAATTTTTCATAAAGCCATTATCCTTTCCGGCCGTGGAACAATAAATGAATTAATTTAGTCAAAATGCCTTACTTTGTTTACAAAATATGAAAACTCTGTCTCAAAATGTATCGTATAATTAAAGAAACGACAACACTTCTAATTGGCATAAGTCAGTTGAATGTTGCTCATGGTCGTGTCATTAGTTCAAATTCAAATTACACGTTTATTTGGCGCGAAATCGGCCATTTCTCTCCTATACAGAATCCAAGTTGTATAACAAGTCAATACAACTCACCAGACAGACACAGTGGTGGGAACCGAGGCCTTATGTCACAGAATGACTTGACAACGAACACACTTCCTAGTGGCAGTCCTAATGATAACACAATCAACAAGATTGGCCTTCATAATAAAAATAAAGGCATTAGTATGTAGGACAAACCTGCGTAATTGCTGGTTTTTCGTGCGTAGTAATGCATATAGGTAAGCGATAGTGTTTTGCAATGGGAAGTCACATCAAATGGTTTTCTAGAAATAATTGATATCAATTACGGATGCTGAATGTAGATATTGGCCACCCCTGGATAACCCCAAATCTGTTATTTATTTAAAAATAATTGACATGCTACGTAGAAATGAGCACCCCAAAATTTGTTGTTATTATTGACTTCGTATTTTTTATTTAATTAACAAAGCAAGTCATAAAAGAGGCTCATGGAAGTTGTAGAAGACTACTTCATGTATCATACTATAATGGGAAATATTAAATTTTTGGTACCTTAGTTCTTTCATGCACACCAGACAGGACTAAAATTTCGCGTATTCTGGGATTTTTGTAAGAACTACAAAACCGAAAAGTAAAATTACCCGATTATATGATGCACAAAGTAGTCTTTTACAACTTAGATTTCTTATAACTTGCTGAGTTAATTAAATAAAAATGAAAATTTTGGGGTGCCAATTTTCTACGTAGCATATCCTCTTAAAAGAAAAGTGGCACCCCAAAATTAAATACTTTTCATTTTTTATTCAATTAACTCAGCAAGTTATTAAAAATTTGGCCCATGGAAGTTGTAGAAGACTACTTCGTGCATCACATATTCGAGTATTTTTACTTTTCGGTTTTGTAGTTCTTCCAAAAATCCCAGAATACGCGAAATTGTAGTCCTGTACTGTCTGTTCTGGTATTTATGGAAGAACTAAGGTACCAAAAATTTAATATTTCCTATTAAATTATGCATGAAGTAGTCTTCTACAACTTCCATGAGCCCAATCTTTAATGACTTGCTTTGTTAATTAAATAAAAAATTAAAAGTCAATAAAAACAACAAATTTTGGGGTGCTCATTTTCTACGTAGCATGTCCTCTTAAGGATTGAATAAATATTGAAGGTTTAGCCTTTCCCTGTTGTATAGGACTATAACATATTATGTAAATAGTACATAGTATATAGTATTACTAGTACAGGCAACAAAAAGGTATTGAAGAAACTGTTTGGTATTGACTTCATAACTTTGTTTAGACTAGTTAGGCGGTGAACATATCAAAGTCCTTACCCGTAGCCCTTGAACCGAGGGGAGGGGGGCTTTGAAGGTACCATTTTTTCATAATTCTGATTTAATTACAAAAAAAACTACATAATTTCAAAAGGAGCAAGATGCGTATGATGCCTCTATCAACCCATTTATGTACTTTTTTCTCTAATTAAATCAGAACTTTATGAAAACAAAAATTCAAAAATATTAACACTGTTAAAATACAAGGGGTTCCAACTTCAATGTCCCAGGGTTGTAGTACATATTTTACTGTATAAAAGGATTGTTTTAAGCTATCGTGGTAAGTTTTTCCGTTAAAGTGATAAGAGATAAAAGTTAAGGTACACCGTACCAAATTTTCAAATTTATGGATAAAACAGCAGAACCAAAAGATGTATGAAAAAAGAACAGATACCTAGCATGATGAGACAGTATTTCACAAATTGGATGGACTATATCTTTAGTAACTTAGGGCCCATTTATATAGGCGGCTGGAAGAGCGGTCTGGCGTGAGATAAACATAGGAATAGAAGCTTCTGTGTTTACACTAGGAAAGTTATTTTTTCGTGAAACTTTTCTTAAAAAAAGTTCCATGTAAATAAACAAACAGCACAGATTTCTTATGTTTCTTTTGCGGCAGGCCCGCTCCCACAACGGGCGCTTACATGGTTAATTAAATGAAAACATTTAAAAAAAGACAGATCTAGGTACTCTGAGATAGGAAATATCTACTAAATCTACTAAGGTTAGCTGCGGGGCTATTATGGCGATGAAGTTTAATCATAGCCTGGGATTAAAAATGTAAACAAGACAATTTTATAATGGATGTGGAAGTGTTACTCAAAATTGTTTTGTTTTCATTTTTAACCCCAAGAATAAGGTAATACTAATCGCTATTGTAGGCCCGCTGGTAGAGTAGCCCTTTGGGGCTAAAGCTCGTCTAATATAAAGTCGTTTTTCATTTCACGTCATTTGAAAAGTCCATGTAAGGAATACTGCACAATACTGTGGGACACCGACATCTTCCAATGTATGGCGGTGCCCTGCAGTATTCCATACCAAGACATTTCAAGCGATGGTGGGACATGCCTTAATGCAGCTTACAATAATGGCAATAGTTAGCAAGCAAAAGCGATCTCCAAAAATGAAAAAAAAAAAAAAAAAAAAAAAAAAAAAAAAAAACAGGTTTTGAATACCTCCCAATTACTTTCTCATTGTAATCATGATATCTCAATACATTTCAGTACAATTTTCCATAACCGAGAAAAAATTTTCTTCACGCGGGGTCTCCATCTCTAGCGCAACATTAGAAGAGTATAATTATACAACAAACACACACATGATCACTTCTAGGAGTAGTTAGAGTAATACAATGATATATATTGTACAAAGATCAGTTTAAATTAGAGAAAGGAATATATGGAAAAAAAAGAACGAGAACTGGATTTGATCCGGTGTCTTTGTCTTCCCGGGGCAGCGCACTTACCTGAGGTAAGATATTACAGAATAAAAATTAAGCATAGGTTCAGCAACAATTTAAAGGGCATATTATTAAAACTAACTTTTTTTTTTTTTTTTTTAAATAAATAGGTTAAGTCGCGTACAAACAATTTAATGAATGTATCCAATTAATCTTTTCAATCGCCTCACTAAGTCACCTAATAGGTACTTGTGTTGAGTTGCGACACGTCTCCAACCGCAAGGTGTGCAGATACTCGCACAAGTACAAGCACGCTACCACCTTGCCACTCGAGGAAATTTTTATGACATTAAAGCTCAAATTAGCGCCATTTTAGCTGCGTATTTCAGCAGGGGCATAAAGCATAGAGAATACATTTAAAATACCACCATTAATTTTTTTACTTTTGGTATATGCATGTATCGACTTCGATGGCCAGGTGGTAGCGTGCTTGTACTTGTGCGAGTCTCTACACGCCATGCGATCGGAGACGTGTCGTAACTTGACACAAGTACCTATTAGGTAACTTAGTGAGGCGACTGAAGAGGTCAATCGGATACATTCATTGAATTGCTTGTATGCGATTAACCTTTTTATAAAAAAAAAAAAAAAAAAAAAATCGGTAACATAGTCCAGAGGTCGGGAACACCTGGCGGCTGGTGTGGCTCCACTCAGCAAAGGCTTGACGCCTACTCTTCCACAGAAAATAAATTATAATGGCTCTCAGAAGGCTTGGGAGTCGCTAGAACCGTGAAAATTGGCACCATGTAAAAAAAAGGTTCCCGACCCCAGACCTAGTCAATGTACAATACAATAGGTACATTTCAGTAAAGTGAGAAAAGAATGGCACCGGGGGTGGCGCAATTTTAACGTAATTATTTAAAAACTTACTATTTTCATATTAAACTATTCAAAATAAATCAAAAACCATTTCTTACTTATTAAAACATTAGATATCCCAGGACGATTCTCCCAGGAGGCTCCGCATAAATACCGGAGTCATAGATAAACGGGAATTTCAGATTTGAATTGTTTTTGTTGCTTAATTTTTCATATATTCCTTTTTCTAATACCATTGAGTATGCATCCAATGGGCAACACAATTAGACCATCACAAATAATTAATAATAAAATCATGTACGATGTGCTTTTGCTTCATCCGAATTTCAACCAATACAAATGCGATTGTTATTGAAGCGTTTTACATTTTAAAGCGTTAAGCGTTCTTTTTTGTACAGTGCAATAATTACTAGAATACTAGAGGTTAAAGACCAACCACCCAAAATACAAATTTATTATTTGTGTTTAATCTCATATTCGGGGTAACTAAGTCCCTTATTAACGCCCAGAAATCCAATATACAATCATTAATTTCTAGTGCATTTAACGATATGTAGAATTATGTTTTACAATTGTTTCTAAAGGAATAGACCGAAGCAGTGCCTCGGCAAAACTTTCGGGAGCGTTTGGATTAAAACAAGAAAACGGGAATGAACTTTCCTCCGTCTTATGGGATAAACACAATGCAACGTAAACAATACACAGGCGTTCTCAAACTGTTATGGTTTTACCATAAGTTTCTAAGACAACATTGGCATTCGCACGTGGTTTACACAACTGAAAATTTTATGATACAATTTTTATGTTTCTTACAAGAAACCATTTTCAAGAAGAAAACTTTTTTGTCTTATGGTATACACACCATGTCCACAAGTAAACAATAGCATCCTTTCACAACCGTTAGTTTTCTTAAAATTTAATTTGCAATAATGGTTTTAAGTTGTCTATGAGATGATTGACTAATTTTGTGTTTCTTGTAACAAACCTTTCTCAATAATGAATAATGTTTTCTTTCCTATTTAATGTAACTACCTAATGCAGGCTGCACAATACGTTTTGGATGTGTTCATCACCCATAGAAACGTCTCAATAAACAATACTGCACGGCACCGCCATATTCCAATGCACAGGGGTGCCCTGCAGACGTCTCTACCGGTGTATTTCCAAGGCTGGTGGGCACGTTCCTTATTCTCACAACAGAACCGATTCATGAATTTACTTATAGGGGTCTTAAGTCCCCTATACGTTAAAGTGGGGGGGGGGGGGGGTGATTAGGCCTCTGAGCTCACAAGTTGATGCCACTACTAAACTACTGGCAAATATTTCTTAAGTATGAGGGAAAATTTCCCGAAACTTCCACTAATTTTTTGGTTAGTCCCAACTAGATTAAATTAAATTTGAATAAAAATTATTTTTATCCTTTATAAAGAATGCAAACCGTTGTAGCTCATAAGGCTGCCAAAGAACAACTGATTCGAGGTGCCAGTATAGGTTACTGGGAGTTAAATAAATAAATATTCACTTTTCCTTCTATTACCAAGCCAACCTAGTTAGGGCTATAAAGCCCTCTCTTACACTCAACAATGTAGTAAGTGTGAAACTCGAACCAACAACCTTTCGGGTGAAAGTTGCATTCTGTACACCACTACTCTACATGTCCTGAAAATCTATTAAACTGAAAGGCGACAAAAAATTCTACTATTCGAGTACATGCAGATGAACCGTTTTCACTGGGTCACATACGAATTTCTAGCAGTACCAATTCTACTAACTCGCTCTCACTCTATTGTAGAGGGTGGGTATTTTTCAATTTTTTTTTCCTGTACCATTGTAATTCTGGGGAAATATATATATTTTTTTTCATTTCATTTCAGGTAAAAAACCACCACACGTATAGAATTCTTCCTAAAAGTCCAGAATCAATCTGTGGAGTTCAGACACAAAAACAAGCAACTCTATCCACTTTGCCAGCGCAATCATAAAGAATTACGTCACTCTTGTTGATCCAATCCGACAAACGGTTCCTTATTTAAATTGGCAGTTAGTTTAGCCCAAACTGTAAAGCTGTGACAGTTACACCACAATCACCGTTTATTTACATGACTCATTAGAAGCACGAGCAAAACAACAAGACACCATAACTTTGCCATTATAAGGGAAAGCGCGGGAACTAAATCAATATGGCACATGTGCTTTAACAATTTGCGAATGCGCTTACTTATTACAGTGAAGTAAAAAAAAATAGTGTATGTGAATCGTCTTGTTTCTATTACGGCGGAGATTTCTACAGATGTTGTAAACAAACCAGGCCTGGGTATTTCTGGCTAAAGTAATTAAGTCCTCGTTTTACAGCCACGAACATATGAAATGGTCTTATGAAATTAATACAAAATACAAGCTTTCGTAGTAAATTTGCAATTTCGCATCTGAATTATTATTACTCTAATCTAAAAAACAAGATAAAAGTGCATTAGATAGATTAGAATAGAAGAGGATTGATTTTTAATTATACAGGTAATACGCGGCTATTCGCCTTTATGTATATGTGTCGTAAAAACAAAATACAACAACAATACAACAAAACTGAGGTCCTCCTTATTTATTGCTTTCTGTGCTTGCAGAATTAAAAACAAACAAAAATTAAATGTATAATATAAATTTAGCTAACTCAAAAAATGTTATACTATAAAACAGTGGTTCTCAAACTTTTTTGGAGGCGGTGCCCGTTTTTACGGGGATTTAGAAAGCGGTGCCCAGCATGGTCCGAGCGCATATTCAGTATTGTACATATAGGGTAGGTCTACAGAGCAAATCCTACCGACCCTACCTTTCCGTACATGTCCTAAATACTTGTAACGCCTCGATATCATGAACATGGGCTTAAATCACCAAACCATTTAATTTTAACTAATTTTAATAGGATTTATGAGCCTGTGTTTCACTTGTCAGTGACGTAACAATAGGTTTTCAATGGGGGCGGTGTATATATATATGTATATAATTTGGCGGCGCCCCCCCCCCCCCCAACCCATTTTCATGAAAGTGTAAAAAAGGGGGAAAGCCGTTCTCTTAGTTTTTAACTGGACAAATGCGCCAAATTAACAATCAAAAATTACCTTAACTAAGGAAAAAAAATACTTTTATATTTTTAAATTGTCGTTTATTTATGTTTTGCAAAGTATAAATTCTAAAATTGAATTAAATTTGTTCCATGGCGCCGCGGTGCTCCTAGCAAGCTGTCGCGCGGTGCTATAGAACATTCGTTAAAAATTAGGCTGGTAGATAGGCTGTTTTTTGAGAAAGCGTGTATTTTCTACGAATTTTTCATAAGATCATTTTCTTTTCTTTATTTTACTTTACAATGTATTTGTACGTTCTAGGCTTGAATTCGTCTCTGCAGTGTGGAATACCGGCCCAGCAAACCTGGTTTTGTACATTAAACAAGTAAAAAAACGATTCTTCTATCTATATTTCAGGCGTCACGGGACCAATCCACATTACAGAGACCATTCATTTAGGAAAGCTCAGCTGCAAGTGGAGTTTCAGCAGCCTGATCATGGCGATTATAATACCGGTATTTATTTAATCCCCTGATATCAAAAATGTAAACAAGATAATTTTATAATGGAAATTGCTATTCAAAATTTGTTTGTTTACATTTTTAACACCAGGGGATTAAATAAAGACCGGTATTAGAATCGCCATGATCAGGCTGCAGATGAACTCTCTCGTGTGTAGAAGGGCGGTTGCAGACTGCGTACATTCTTCTACAAGTTGATAAACAGTCATCTAGACTGCCCTTCTATACTCGAGAATGTCCATCTCAGACTTAGAACCAGGGACACTAAATCAAAAACCTTCATCAGCAGTGTCAATCCCAACTTACTCGAAGGCACCTCTTCGTAGGATAGTTAGTACCATTAATAATCTTAGCGATTTCAATTCACTTGCACTGAACCTGCCCCTGTTCAAATCAGCCGTTTTAGACACTGTAAACGGTCCTGTATCTTGACTTGGTGTTTTATTTTACTTTATATACATATACTACTGTATTACGTGATTACTTTAAGTGTCATCGAGTTTGGACTTAAATCTGTTCATGATACACATATAATCTATTTATTATTAATATTTTTGGTGTGAAACGAGGAATTAAGTAATTTAGTCGATTATGTCCAAGCCATGTTTACATAGGAATTGGAAATCTCTCCTTTAATCCGGCTCGATTCATATATATATATATTGTTAGCCTGAGGTATGACATCGGGCCTTGCAATGATGCCAATCGTAGGGTTAAAATCCCGGCTCATAGTTATTACATCAAATGAAAAGTACCGGTTTTATTTAAGGCGTAGTAAGGGCATAGTTAACAACATTAGACAGTTTAACTGCGCCAGTGCTGGGCAGAGGCCACACACGTGTTCCGCGGTCTCCTCGGACTCGTTGCAGTGCAAACCCGGTAGCGTTAGAGTGGGTGGGTATTACGATGTTCGCCAAGTTACCAGGTTATTGGTTAGTTTATACTGCGATCAGATTTTTTTAAGGACTTTTTATGGACCTAGTGGCCCATAGGCTCCTTGTCCAATGACAACGAACCTATGGATTTCGGACATTATTTGTATTGTTTCCGTATAAATTTTTGGCCATTGGCAAACTGGTATTTGTCCTCGATGTCAACCTACACCGGCTACAAGCGATAATATACAAGCTGAGACAAGCTTACCACTGAAACAGGCGAAAGCATGACTTAACCAAGTACAGGTACAAGTCCTGCGATCAGATATGTACACTATATTGTTCCCTTCCCCTCCGCGTTCGCAAATTATGGCAAATTTAATGGTATCTAGTTGGCATTTGAAGTTACACTAGTCACGTACCTTCTGCTGTGGTAGCTAAGTACTTTCCATTGGGGCTCAGGTCCATATCCAGTATGGTACCTGTGTGCCCCTTCAGCGATGTAAGCAGCCACGGATGCCCGTAGCCACTTTTCGCATCTCGCACCCGTCGCTCCACATTTTTCTTTTGCTTTCCAGCACTGTGCTGTTTAGTGGTATCTAGAAGAAAAAGAAAATTATTTAAAACAATAGACAATACAGGCGAATAATAGCATCCAACAGAGCATACTTCGCGAGCCTGAGTTTACTAAGGCCAAGACTTATATCCAGAGACACTAAGTTAAGGACGTATAAAACCCTTATCAGACCTATTGCAACATACGGCTAGGAAATCTGGAACCTTACTGTCAATGACGCAAAGAAACTGCGAGCATTGGAAAGAAAGACAACAAGGAGGATCTATAGACCCTTATGCGAAGACGGTGGTGTATAAGAAACAACGCCGAAATAGACGCGATACTCAACGGAGAAGACAGTCCGGCTCATAAAAGCGGAACGCTTAAGATGGCTGGGACACGTAAGAATGTCAAAGCCATGTACAAAGTAAGCATGACAGGAGGACGACGGGCCGGACGTCCTCGAAAACGCTGGAAGAATGTGTTTGAAACTGACCTTAGATGGTGGGGCCTTGTACAAAACTGAGATGACTGAGTAGTGATGTCGAGCAGGCAAAAGCTCATAAAGGGCTGTACAGCCAGAAGAAGAAGCATAGTAATTACAGTAAAACGTAAAGTTTTTCAAGTCCCTACCCTAGCTTGAGAGACTTTTCAGCTGCGTTTTATTCGATTAACTCATTGAGAACTGCCGCAATAATTGCAGGCCGCAAAATTATGGATAGCCGGATGTAATAGAACAAAAAGTCACACAAAAAAGGGAGAACAAAGCATGTAAAAAATGGCAGCCCCAAGTTGTTGCATAGGAAGAATAGCAGTAATTATTAAAAAGAAAATATTGCATTTCAATGCCGCTTGTACATCTCTTGAGGCAGATCATTGCAAAGTACTTGAAACCCTTGAGCACGACTACGAAGACATCACCAAGCGATCTTCAGCTTTAGCAATCCGACCCATGGACCATCCATTATTTCACAATCAATATAATGAAAATGACCACAAGAGCATGCCTTTCAGGGGGGACAATCCAGGTCGACGACTACTTAGGGTGGCTCCGAGCAATTACCGGACAGTTGAGTTCCATTTAGAAGAGATAGGGCGTCCGAGCGCGCCAAAAATATATTTAGACCAGCAGCCTGATCATGGCAATTTTAATACCGGGGTTAATATAATACCATGTTACGTGATGGTATTAATCCAATTGTTTAAAATAAATGAACAGGAAATTTAAAAAAAAATTAATTTTTGATGCTGGTAATCGTCGCAAGAGTGCCAATTGCGGAAAATTCAAATTGTGTCTATTTAAACAATTGAATAATCTTCAGCTATATTTTTTGGCGAGTTTCTTCATTTTTTCTGCCTTTGATTTAGACAAATTATTTATAATCCTTAATATATTAATTCAAAATTAAAACTTGTTTATTTCTAGGGCGATATGTGTTTACATTTGCTATTTATATTAGCTAACATAATATATAAAACTAATATATTGCCAACATCACAATTTAAAAAATTCTGAAATTTGCTGTTAATTTATTTTAAACAATTGAATTAACATCATCACGTGACATGGAATTATATTAATCCCGGTATTATAATCGCCATGATCAGGCTGCAGCGATTTAAAAAAAGGCCGAATTTACCCCCCCCCCCCTCCTCCCCCCACTACAGAGCGGATAACCCGCTCCAACAGAATAATAGGTAAACATTCCCAATTTCCTAGCGCAAATTCCCAACAGGGACCCGCGCTTAAAAAAAAAAAAAAAAAAAAAACTCCTTAGCTCAGTAAGCTACGTCACTCCCTGGACTACGTCCTACAGAACTGTCAGTTTTCGCTGCGAATCCCTTGCACGGGCCATTCTTTGCAGTTTTAATTCATTTGTGTGAGTTTGTAGGTCGCATCACTGGATTTGTTTCGCAAATTAGCGCCTGGCAGAGACATCTTGACCTCGCCTTCTGATAGTGGCACGTTTTCTTTCCATTGTTGTATTGGCCCGTCTTATCTTTCGCCATCAGGGCACATGGAATGGACAGCAGCCATGAGGTACCGAAACCTATCTTCTCCTTTTAAGAAAGAAAGAAAATTGTCATTATTTTTCATATGGGCCCATTAATGCCTCTTCTATCGATGATTGGCGATCATCATGGCAATTCGGACCCTGGAGACTGCTGTTCTGAAAAAGTCTTGCTCTTGTCAAACCACTGCCTCAGGTTTTACAACCAGGATGTTTGTCTTTTGCCGGGAGCCTTCTGTCCTTCTATCTTTCCTTTGTATTATTACATGCATAAGGCGACACTTTTCGCTCCTCATCCCATGGCCGAAGTAAGTTAGTTTCCGTTTCTTAACCGTCAGCAGCAACTCGGCTTCTGCATCTATTGAACTCAGGACCTCAGCATTAGGGACACGATCTCTCCACGATGTGCGCAGCATTCGTCTGCGTATCCACATTTCAAATGCACTGATTCTGTTCTCCATAGCTTGCGTCAAAGTTCATCCCTCTATAGTCTATACCAGGGGTTCCCAAACTTTTTTGTCCGTGGACCACTAGATTATTTTATGATTTTCCGTGGACCACCATAGCTGGACAGGAAAATCACCAAATTCTATAGTAGGATGATTTGTGCCTAAAATTACATCCTAATATTTTATTAAATATTTAGGACTCGTATCGGTTGGATTTTATAGTTAAGCTGTATTTGACTTCAAATTTCCAATATCACAGCTGATTTATTTTCTTATTTCTTATTGTACTTTGGTCCGTGGACCACCTGATATATGTCTGTGGACCACAGTTTGGGAACCACTGCTCTACCATATAGAACGATTGGGAACAATCTAAGGCACAAACGCAGATTCTGAAACCTCTGTTGACAAGTAATGGGCTGCTTTGTCTCGCAGAAGACATTTCCATGACAACCTAATAATACTGTAAAGTCATTGGCATAGTGTGTGGAAAGACCGTGTTTCTTGTTGGAAATATCGACTTGCAGCAACTGTCTGGTTTTGCGTGATCCATCCAGGGGTGACCAATATATACAGTATATATAAGCCTTAAAGGAAGGCCTGATTGCAGCCTAAATTTATATACGGTGCTTTAACAGTGCATTTTAAGGTAGTTAGCTCCAAGTCCAATTACAATGCAATTTACTACTGGGAAAGAAGCCAAGGCAATTCTATATAACAGTCTAAGACTGGATTAACGCCTTTGTTTGCTAAATTTAAGGTCAACATCACTTAAATATATGTAAAGTCACGTAATGCGATCAGTAATGATTCATCCAGAAGCAGAAATCACTATTAGTCACGACTTAGGCATTCAGGCACCTTTAGACGCAGGACTTGTCGAAAATTAACCCAAATTTGCGTACAATAGTTAACGAGTAATCTTCAAGTCAATAATTACAATATACGATATAAACCAATAACTAAAAGTACCAAGGGTCAGTCAGAGATAATCCTTATGAAATATGCAATACAAGAATATTAGCGTAAGTATAAGATTAAGAGGACATAGTACGTAGACTATGATCATCTCTGGGTTGACTGTAAACCGGACACCGATTAAGACGGTATAACCCACAAAAGAGAAGAGCAAAGTTAAAGGGGCACCGAATCAGACAGAAGAACTCCTAAACATTATAATGGAAATCCCAGGGGCCGACCAAGAAGACATACGCAGAAGAGAGAAGAGAAGATATGATATTTGGAACATACTTGCAACACAAGAGAACGGCCCAGGACAGAGATGAATGGAGGAGAAGATGGAAATAATTGCTGCAAACCAATCTATACATTGCGACTGAAAAGAGGAAGACACCGAAATTGGCTACCCTACACTCAGCAGTAGAAGGTTAAAAAATGCCACCAAATTGAATTTTGATCCATCCGCTTTCGTTTTATAATCATTTTTTTTATAGGGCCTATGTAATTGTATAGGCCGATTGAATAAAAAAATAATATACGGAGCAACAATACCATTAAGTTAGTTACTCCGCAGTGCATACCACAAAAGTAGGTGGTAGTGGTGCAGGGACCTATGAATCCGAGCCGTCAGAAATTAAGAACAACAAATACTAAATGTCAAATGTCAATGACAATACAAACTAGAAGGACGTTGCCAATGAACAATACCGTAGATTACCTACAGTGTATACTTCTAATCTACATTGTATGTCAATCGCAGAACAAACCAAGGACTGAAACATCAAATTATGACCCACTTCCAACCTATGCCCGCAGTGAAACACACGTATAGTACAGGACCATTAGGGCTCTATATTAGACAGGTATTGTCATCCGCCATGTTGTATCCATTATAAGTCTTGTGTATAAGCCAAGCATTGGGTGTTTACCTATATATTTTTTGAAATTTGTCGTTGTTTATTTATTTTTATTTAAAAAACGTGCTACCAGGTAGGGAAGTGTATAATAAAAAATTACTAAAACGTATATTAGTTTTTTTCAATTTTTTACTTTTCTTAGAATACTTACCATATAGGCAATAAGGGATACAACATGGCGGATGACAATACCCGGGTATGTAGTGCCTTAAGGACCATAAAACATCTACCAGTATCTAAACAAAAAACGAAACTGCTAGATTACATTTGCACTGTGGTATATAAGTTTGCATCTTTTGACCTTTATAGCAAGGTGAGTTCTACTTCTAAACTGAAATAAATACGGTTCGGTTGAGAAAGACTATATTATATCGCTCACGCACGAGAAAAGTGACACATTTCTAAATATTGGCTTTTGAGATAATTCAAATTTTAGTTCTGACCATTTTTAGTTTTTACTTGTAGTACAATCGAGGCACTTAATACTTTTGAGATGTGACAGTTTACTTGAAAGAGAAGTGTAATTACCTCGTCAACGCCTGGAGCACATTCCGAATTATGTCAGTATTGCCAAACCTGAAGTAGTCAAACTTGACAATGGATCAGTGACAAAACGCAATCTTATGGAAACAAATTAAACTAGATATGTGACACTACATTCATAAAATTCGCTATATTTTCCTCGACATTTTTGTATCAATAACTCAATTTTGCATTTTTTTGAAATGTGTCACTTTTCTCGTGCATGAGCGATATATATAGTAGTATATTCCGTTGGCATTTTTATGAAAAAATTTATTCTCCTAAAATGTGGATTTAAGGGCCCGAACTGTGACGAGAGTGGGGTGTAGCTACAGAGACAATGGGGCAGGCATTTGCAGAGGAACAAAAATTAAAAACTACAAGGTTCTTGGTAGTTGCCACAGATAAAGAGCATACAGATCCTCAAAGCAGATATGTAAACAGTAATATTGCATCAGGATCCGAAATTCATCGCCCATGCTTGCCTTGTCATGAGCCCTATTTACTATTTTTCTCGTTTAGTTCAGTCGAGCATCACAGATGCCAGAGCATTGAATTTGTTTTTTGTTTTTTTAGGAAATTCAAATTCGTTATCATCGCGTAGCACTACAATAGTATATCGTACTAGTATACCCTCACAGCAGGGGGCTATAGTATTTAATCTGTGGTAGTGACAAAACATATTTCTTTTTTATTTGGGCTAAAGTAACGTGTTTTCTGTTTTAATACAGCACCATGCCACAGTAACACACCAGTGGCGGCACCAGAACTTTTTAGGCATGGGGGGGGGGGGGCATGACTTCTATCTGGGGGGCCAATGCAAAAGAACCTGTCCGAGTTTACTCGAACATGCTTTCCAATTTATCAACATTATTAGATAGAGAATATGAGTAATTTCATGGTAAATAATTTTCCAGTGGTTAAATTTCCCATATCACGGGGGGAGGGGGGGGGGTTGTCCACCTGACGTCACTGGAAGTGAGGTAAATTCTAGATAGGTCTGACCAACACATTAATTACCACACAGCGCGAATTTTCTATCATTCTACACCTATCCATCTATCTACACCCAAAACATGCCTGAAGGTAGAAATCATCGATAGAAAGGTATCACAGAAAAATTATTTTTAGTCATTTTTCATTAAAATGTAGTTATTTTATTTTTTTACCCCCAGAAGCAAACTATCAAGGGGCAAGCGACCCCCGCATTTTGTCAACATTAATAACGACTACAATATATGAGAATTTAAAAGAAATCGTTTGAGCCGTTTTTGAGAAATAATTTTTTTTTACTTTTTTTGGAGTATTTGAAGAATAAAACCCCCAAATTGAGTTAGACCCAAAAAAAAAAAGGTCCCGAGGTATGATTTTTGTGAACCTACATCTAAATTCCACCCAAATCCACCGAGTAGTTTGCCCGGAAATCGATGAACAGACAGACCGACAGACAGACAGACATTTCGTAAAAACCACTTTTTTAGGTTCCTGGGACCTCAAAACGTGTAAATCCGTTGAAATCTCGGAATCGAAAATTTCGACCATCACAAAGCTTTCCTTATAATACGTATAAATTGGAAAGCAAAAACATTGCGCGTTGGGAGTAGGTATAATGAAAGTAAGTAGGTAGGTAACTTGTAACCAGTTTTAACTCTTGACGTTTTTTAATAACAAAAATCCTGCTATATAACATGTAAAATATCTCAAAACTGGGGGCGGCCCAGGGGGGGGGGGGCGAGAAACTTTCGGGGGGGGGGGGGGGGCCCCGGCACACCCGTAGAGCCACCACTGTAACACAAACGTATACTAGATCATACAAGCTTTGGACGACTTGCCTCGGATAAGATACAAGTCAGCCAACGTGAATTTTTAAGGTCACGGAGCCATAAATGAATGGGCATAAAATAGAAGTGAAGTTCACATACATTTCTTATAATTTATGACATCTCGATTAATCTACGATCAATATTTTAGGTGAAATTTAACTTTTACTGACCAGAGGGACCTGAGGGCAAGTCAATATTACAATACTTCTTGTGAAATTTGACATAGTGCCAAAAACGGATTGGCTAGTGGGATGTCCGATTTTACCGAAGGCAGTAACTTCGTGTCACGAACCTTTTTTTAAAAATATTCAATAGACCTAGATTTATCAGAATAAGAAACAACGCTGCAATGGAGAAGACATAGTCCGCTTTATTAAATCACAAGATGGCTGGGACCGGTTGTGAGAATGTCAGAAGACCGCATGGCGAGAAAATGTACAAATGTACAAAGCAAGCATGACGGGAAGAAGGCTACAGAGTGAAGACAGACGAAATTGACACCAACTTCCGCGAGTTGGGACCCTGCAGATGGTGGACCGTCTTGGAAAACTGAGATGATTGGAGGAGTAGCATGTCCGGCCAAAGCCCATCAAGGGCCGAAGAACCGGAAGAAGAACAGATTCATAACAGGAATCATTCATGCCCGTATCGATGTTCAATAACCGTCCCAAACACTTTTGCCAATACCCGTCAGACCCGATCAAGTATCACCGTCACCGGCACCACAGAAATTATGTTGTTTGTTGTTTCTAACGCCTGCTTTCAGCATTTCTGTTTTAAGCAACCCTGTCAGCCTGGCGGGTGGAGTGAGTCTGTTTGTTAACTTGAGGCACCCTAAGGGCAGACTCTTTCACCTCGGGGAAAGGGGAGTTGACTAACAGGGTGGACCTCCTGATTATAGTGGATTCCGAACTACATGGGGAACATGGTAAAGTCACACGATTAAATCGGAGGTGACCAGGACGCGACTTATACTGCCTAAGCGCGTTATCATGTCCCACCAGGTTCCCCTGCCAACGCTGTGCACACTACCAAGTTGCCGAAGTTTGAAACATGCTCTGCTCTAATGGAATCAACATGGTAAGGCCGTTGGCTACCACAGAAATTATAGCAACTCATGGTGCACATGATTCAGATTGCTCCCCTGCCATGTCGCTGCATGCATGAGTTTAAACACGAAGCAATGTGTATCCACAAGCTATCAAACATTAATAGCAATTTCAGCTACTGAGCCAGGGCCAGGGACCACGAGCATCTCTGAATTAATGTAGTTAGTTCACAGCACGGCAGATTTTCCCACACTATAAACTATACATTTCTATTTAATTTACTGTACATAATTCATTGTGCATTAGGGCTTATGGTCTTAATCACATAAACCTTTGAAACAATAGGTTTATGAGCTTCCGGCTTAACTAAGCCAAGGACTTGACTCATATCTGTACTTGGTTAGGTCATGCTTTCGCCAGTATCATTGCGTCAATGGTAAGCTTGTCCATTATCGCTTGTAGCCGGTGTAGGTTGACATCGCTAACATATATACCAGTTTGCCAGTGGCCAATAATTCATACGGGAACAATACAAAGAACCGATCCGAGTTTACTCGAACATGCTTTCGAATTTATCAATTGGTAAATAGAGAAAATAAGTAATGTCATGGTAAATAATTTTCCTATGGTTAAATTTCGGATTTCACGGGGGGGGGGGGGGGGTCTACCTGACGTCACTGGAGGTGAGGTAAATTCTATATAGGTCAGACCAACACATTACCACACAGTAATAATGGCAGGGCACGCAATGCATTTGAGCGTGAATTTTCCATCATTTCCTCAATTTTTTTTTTTTTTTTCACAAAACCAAATAGTTTTTTGGGAAAGCAACCTCCCCGGTTTCGTTACTCAATTTAACACCTAAAACATACCTGAAGGAAGAAATCATCGATAGAAAGGTTTGGCAGAAATTTTTTTTTAGACATTTTTCATTAAAATTTAGTTATTTTTAATTTTTTACCCCCAGAAGCAAACTATCAAGGGGCAAGCGACCCCCCGCATTTTATTATCATTAATAACGACTACAATATGTGTTAATTTAAAAGAAATCGTTGGAGCCGTTTTTGAGAATTAACTTTTTTAGACGTTTTTTTTTGGAGTTTTTTGAGAATAAAACCCCCCCAAATTGAGTTAGCCCAAAATAATAAAAAAATTGACCCGAGGTATGATTTTTGTACACCTACATGCCAAATTTCATCAAAATCAACCGAGTAGTTTGCCCGGAAATCGATGAACAGACCGAGCGACAGACAGACATTTCGTAAAAACCACTTTTTTGTGTTCCTGGGACCTCAAAACGTGTAAATCCGTTGAAATCTCGGAATCAAAAATTTGGACTATCACAAAGCTTTCCTATACTACGCATAAATAGAAAGCAATAATGTCCGAAATCCATGGGGTAGTTGGCATTGGACAAGGGACCTATGGCACATTATAAGTAGGTCAAGGCCCATAAAAAGTCCTTTAAAATAAATTACAAGTCAAGGGCTTAATTGCAGCCAGTTTGGTTCCAGCAGACGACTTAATATGCTATTGAAAATAGCTGGCAATCCGGCCTGATTCCGTCAACGAGACTCGAGACGCAGACTCACCAAGTGGGAGGAGTGAAAGTCGAAACCTAGAAAATAAGGCGTCGTACCTTAGAATTGGGCCAACACAATATTTCTCTCTGACGTCTACGCGGTCACATCTCATCATGGTCTTCACCCACTCTGAAGATCAATCAAGAATAAAGATAAGAAAGACTACTTAGCAGGGTCGTCTATGCTGTTTGGTTGGATTTGGTTGTTGCTGCAACCTTACGCACCCATGTGAATCTGCTATTATAACTTCTAAGCACCCCCCCCCCCTCACTCAGTTCTCATGAAAAATTCTGACGCCTAGGCCCAACGTAAAGCAAGTTGACGATCCGGGTTATTGGTGTAATCGTCACTAACTACTGATAGGTCTACCTCACATTTCAAAATTCATTTCGCGGTCAATTTATAGGTATTATGCGAAAACACCTACCCTTATCACATAACACATAGAGAAACTGCTAGCTTAGGTTTCCACTGTAAATAAATAAGTTTACATCTTTTGGCTGTTGGCCTTATAGTAAGAAGAGTAACCTGAAAAACACCACGGTTTTTCCACCTAAAAAGTCTATTTTAGGGCCCAAACTGCCGCCAGAGAGTGCAGGCCTACACCTAAGGTGAGGGGGAGGTGGCAGTGGAACCAAAATAAAAATTACAAAAAAATATTTTACCTGGACAAACTGCAAAAAATTCA
Organism: Psococerastis gibbosa; assembly: GCA_963971405.1. NCBI lineage: Eukaryota > Metazoa > Arthropoda > Insecta > Psocodea > Psocidae > Psococerastis > Psococerastis gibbosa. The sequence goes on along the minus strand of OZ020491.1, from coordinate 10,633,060 downwards.
TAGACGAACCCCACCAACAAATTCGGGGTACCTGGTTTGGTACAGGGACGAATCCAGCCCCTTGGATGGGTCAAAATAGAATAAACTTATTTTGTATCGATGAAATTTTAGCGTAAGAAGTTGACTTACTTACTTACTTACTTTCTAAATTTGGGGCAAGGGGCAGCTACCCCCATGTATCCTTCCTTGGTTTGGTGGAATGGGCTTGTAATTGGATGGTGGAAAAGGGCAGGGACTGGTGGAAGAACCAACGATTATGATCCGGCACTAGAAGTTGTGGCACGGAACAACACTGAACTGAAGAAAATCTTTCGGCCCATTTAGCAGCGAGCAACAAAAACGTATGTGCACTAACCATCACAGAACAGAACGGAACAGAGTGCCATTGACATAAATTCGCTGTCGCCCGCTCTATTCCCAGATTATGCAAATCAGCAGCGAATTAGAGAACAAAGTGAGACCTTCGTAGAGACGTGATCGCCATTGACTGTCATTCAAAGATACGGCTAAAAAGCACCGTCAAGAGCACCAGGCCACCGTGGCAGGAAAGTGGCTCGTGCAGAACAATAAAAAATCGTGAAATTTCGAGCATAAAAAAAGAGTATTGGATTATACAAATCAGGATGATTTTGATAAGTAACAAAGTATAAGATGCAGCAGATTAGAGTTCTAAATAGGAGAGATGGGACATTCCATCGCGCCAAAAATGCTTTTTGGAACTGCCACCTGGAACGTTTTTTTAATAGAAGCCAGAAGGCGTGGCGAGTGATATAAATACATATTTTGGCGGGTAGCAAATGTCTCATCTCTGCTATATAGCCATACGGCTATACAACTCTGCAGCAGATATTGAAGCGGAGGGTAATGTCAAACAAACTTGATTAGTTTTACAAATCCACATGATTTTCTTCTGCACAGTATATTCTCCCACTCAAATGGCCAATCTCAATGCACAATGCACACCCTACTGCTACAGTATGAGTGGTCTGAGTAACCAAGTAGGCTTCATCTGAATTGAGATTTGTCAGAACAAGTTAACGATTTGATGGGAAAAAATAGTCTGGGGCGATTGCCGAGAAGTTATTATGTGGGAAAGGAAGATACACAGGCAACTATGTCATAGCCTTCCATTTAATATGGCTAAAACCATGCGAAGTTCACAATGCAACAGCGTCAAAAGAATAAAAAACAATGTAAGAATTAATTTTACAAACGGATTACTCGCAATTTTACTTACGTTTCCTAGGTATGCTTTGTCCAACACTATTGGACAGGGTATAATAATTATTAAGTTCAAGAGATACATAATACAACGTTAAGAAGGCTAATAGTCAATGTCAAATGAGTGTGTCTAATGCTTTCACTTGCACTCGGTATAACGATTAAACATTAGATTAATGAAGTATAAAATATGATTTTCTACGTTACCAGACACGCCAAACGGGACGGTAGGCTATCCCAGTAACTACTTCTTTGTTCCCATGCCTGTGAGTTAACGGAAGTAGCCTGCCCTGCATAGTACTACTTTCTCCAGAACACCAGACTTTGTTTATGACAGCATAAGTTAAAAAGAGGTACGACTAAATAGTAACCTTAATTCAACAGAGAGAAAAAATTAACTAAAATTTTATGCAATGAGGATGACGTGTTTTGAAACTCCAAGGATGAGCAGTGTGTACATCACTAAAACACCGAGGTTATGAGTCATGTTTGCAAATTGCGGAAACCAAGATTTCAGTCTATGTATGACACGGCATTTTTAGGTATCATAGTAAAATATATAGGCGGTTACCATGAGGGCTTATAACAAATACTGACGAGGAAGTTATGGACATTTACAGACAGCCTAACGGGAGATAAGAGAAATGGAAAGTAGGCTAACTTGCCGAACACGTCGATAAGACAATAGACAAATGGACTGGGAAAGGAATTGCACTTTGCAATAAAACCATTGATAAGTTAATGATTAATTCAAATGTAATCGGCATAGGTATAAGAACATACAAAACAAGCAACTCATAACTTGAATAACCACCTACGCATGTAAACATTGGAGAAAGAAAGTACTAAAAGAAAAGCTTACGTTTCTTAGCCTCTGGCTCTACGTTGGATGGTTCAACAGTTTCATTTGTTACCACTTTTTTCACAAAATTTGAAACCAAAACTAAAAAAAATAAGAAGAAAAGTAAAGCACCCACAAACGACAAAACCAAAACATCCGCCATTACTAATTTTAAAACTTGCGCTGTCGTCTGGTTTTTGGTGGGAAAACGATAAATTTAAAATTTTGAGCCATGCTCACAGATTGTTTGAAGATTCTCCAGCTTCCTCTAAATGAAGATTGACAACGTTCTGGTTGGGCGGCTGAATGTAACTAAAGACACATGGCATAGCTTGCGACTGAAGGTAGGGACTGACTCCCTGTTTTATTAATTCGATGATTCAGAACTAGACCCCCACTATGACTATGACGTATTGTTATTATGATTGCATTCCACGAAATTATAATATATATTTTTTAAACTGGTGTATTATGAAACTTTAATAACTGTCAGAGATGTGTATACCCATGTTAAAATCTGAATTTTTGCCAAGTTATAAAAGTTTCACAAATAGTTGCAAGAAGAAAACAACTTTTGAAAACCGTGGTCACGTGATTGGGGAGTGCGCAAAAAGCAGACGACGCTAAAAAGCGATCAGGAAATTAGTGAATCAGCATCAGCAGATTGTGAGAATAATCTGAAAGTTTGAGCTGTTTAAATTTATTGTACGGGGAAATTAAACATTATTAACATGCCTCGTCGCGGTCGTAGTGCTCCAGCTCCCTCCAGGTATACTAAATTTAAATATAATTATTGTAATTTTGAGAATTAAGGAACTAAAAAAAAGGGTTGTGAGAAATTTTCCCTACCACATTGTGAATGTTGCATCATTTTAGATGCATTCATGTGCCGATTTTTAATTATTGTAAGAGATTTGCCTAGTCTAATGGACAAACGCTTCCGGCAGGTAACAAGAGAAATAAAGGTGCTTAATACATTTTGGTTGAAAGAAGCAGGGTCAATAAAGCAAGTGATTTTTTCAAGGTTACGCTGACTTGTTAGTTTTAATTCAGGTTATCAACTTATTTTAATAATTTATATACCTACCCTTAGTGAAAGTATTCTCCAAATGTCTTAGACTGTAATATCGCAGGTGCAAGTGTTGCTGCAGAGGAATCACCTCCGCCGGCTATGGTCTACCCTATAGTCTCCCTGACACCGAACGCCATTGAATACCAATCTCACTTGGCTCTAAATGTTTAGAGCGTTTTCTAACTACTTTAGGCGTGTTTCGTCGCCTCTTGTGATAAAATGGAATCGTTTTAGCTTGTGTTTAAAATCATGATCTTTGCCTAGTGGAAGGGCCGCAGCAATAGAATAATTAACCAATGAACTATTTAAATACAACTAATAATAATTCGAATAAGGCCCTGACTATTACGCGACGTCTTTTTCATTGTAGCCACAGGGTTAGCAGATGATATCTGAACTGGCGTGAAGCCGACCGAATGAAAATTGAAAGGTCCCGGTTTTCCCTTAGGTACACGCCAGCTCATAGAAATCATCGGAAGTAGACCCTGTGGTTTTGCATCAACCATTCACCAAACCCTATCGCTACAACGGCAGAAGACGTCGGTAAATTGCGACTGCAGGCTCGTCCGTGCGTACCGAGCCTAAAGGACTTCTCAATAATGGGTTACCTATGAGTTAATATACGTACATTCTGCACGTTTCCAGGTCTGTCCCTGCGAGGGCTGCTCCCCCACCACCCCCTCCTGCACCTGTACAAGCCGCACCTCCTCCAATGGTAGCTCAACCTCAACAGCCCTCTATGTTTAAACAAATGGCAGCCACTGCTGGCGGTGTTGCTGTCGGTTCAGCTATTGTAAGTACGATTTTGCAGCAGTCTTTTATTCTAAAAATGCATATTATATCATCTACTCTATGTGCTCACAAAAACAGTTACGTCACTCCCCAGAGTATCTATTTTCTTCATCTTTTCAGGCCAAGTGCAGATTTTCAGGTAAGTGCGGTATGTTGGGACGTGGCGCATCCCTAACTAAAATCTGCCTTTTTTCACCGCCTCCAACCCATCTCAACAATCTCTCAGCAGATCTGCTGCATAGAATTTCCCTTTATGCAATATATATTTAAGCTGACTTGCAGTATAGCAAGATAAAACCCACACTTGGTGCACAGGATTTCGTGTACGGTGTTAGATCACGGACCATAAACGTTGCACGTCTTCATCGAAATGTACTTACGCCTTATATGTATTTGTCCTGAAACATACGTTTTGTAGGGACACACTGTGGGACACGCCATGACAGGGATGTTCAGCGGAGGTGGTTCTGACCAGCCGGCACAGACCACTGCTGCTGCTGCACCTGCAGTGGCACAAGGCGGCCCCGCTGAGCCGACAGGACCTTGTGCGTGGGAGATCAAGCAATTCCTCCAATGCGCTCAACAGCAAGGCGATCTCACCCTGTGCGAGGGATTTAACGAAGCTCTGCGCCAATGCAAATCGTCTGCTCGTAGTACGTTCCCTTATTAATATTAGATTTAATGTGAATTCAATACAATAGTATATAGTATTTTGCCTTTAATTCCTAAGGTCGTTGATGACTCGTACACGAACTTGTTGGGCTGACGTCTGCTACGTTGTGTCAATTGTAAGCACGTCTGAGCTTGTCCATTGTCGCATATAGCCGGTGTTGGTTACATCGAGAACGTGTATCAGTTTGCCAGCGGCCCAAATTACGGAAAAATCAATGGGCAATTTAAATTAAGAGGAAGCTGGCCGTACACATTGGCCACCCCTGAATCACCCTAAGATAGGTTGGTTTATATTTATTATCTAAGTTAATACTTCAAGTTACATAGGTTTGGTCTACGGAACTTATTTTAACTTAATATTAACGTATGCTTAACAAGAGGCGTACGGATAGTGATGTGGAACCTAATAAAGGCATCCTTTCCTATTTAAATGGCTCTAATATAATTCAGGGGTTAATTATCATCAATACGTTAAAAATAATTATGGTAATAGTGCGTATCTCCTTTGTTTCAGTTTAAGTTCCTAGTCCAATTGAAGAATAGATCGTCTGATGGGGATATGCGGTTAATAAAAGCCAGGTGAATTGTTACGGTTGTTTAGATTAAAATTGTAAATGTGTCTCCAAACTTATTTTTACTCCGATCCGAATCCGATGGAAGTCAGCACTTGCTTGAAGGTCTGAACGACATAACGGGAATACAGCGGACAAATTAGGTTAAAGATATAAGCAGATATAAAATTACGAACTAAACTTCACTTGAGCGTATTTAGTTCTTTATTTTTAAATATTTACTTTCCATTTATTTCCGTTTTCCATTTTATGCTATAGAATTGCATTCTTCTTTTGTTAATTATTTTCATTCCCGAATTTTTGGAGAACCCGGGATAGCGGGAAATGGAAATTTGGACAACATTTTATTCTCAATGTGTATGGCTACGATAGGAGTGTTTTGTATTTGCCGCTTATTTATTATTTTGCATTGTATTTGCATTGGTATAGACTTAACACGATTTACAGCGGTTCCAATCTGTCAAGTTCCCTATACAGACAGTGCTACTCTACCAGTGCCAGGTTTGGCCTTGTGGGGGCCCCTTCTCGGGCAAAAAACTCTTGCACCCTTACACGAATATTCCACTATCATTAAAATTATAAAATAGAGACACAGAATGCAAAAGAGAATAGAATAGAGTGAGGAGATTTATCATTAATGCCACGGTAGGTACGTTCCAATTTCCCGCCAAATATTTCGACAAATTTTTTTTTTCTTTAGTTTGTCGGTTTTGGTTTTTTAATCCATTGCGATTTTGTACTTTGCGCCTTTTTGTGGGAGGATCTGATGCCATGGCCCTCCTGCAGTCTGACCGAGGCGTTTATAATACCGGGGTTAAATAAATACCCTAGGATTATAACTGTAAACAAACAAATTTTGAATAGCACTTTCCATTATAAAATTATCTTGTTTACCAGTGGATTAAATAAATACCGGTGTTATAAAGGCCCCGATCAGCAGCCTGATCGAGGCGATTATAATACCGGGGTTAAATAAATACCCTAGGATTATAACTAAACAATCAAATTTTGAATAGCACTTTCCATTATAAAATTATCTTGTTTACATTTTTAATACCAGGGGATTAAATAAATACCGGTATTATAATCGCCTCGATCAGGCTGCAGGCTGCTTACAGTTATAATCCTAGGGTATTTATTTAACCCCGGTATTATAAACGCCTCGATCAGACTGCTGGTCCCATTGCCAACCCCGGCACTGTACTCAACTAATTGCCGGGTTTGCTCCCAACCCTAGTTTACTTAAACAGTTCCCATCAAAGGTAAATAACAAACTGCGAAGTTATGTTTAAGTTAGACCCATTAGTAATGGAGAAAATCGTGTATTCCGTGAGTGAGATTTCCCTTTGTCAGATCGCATAATTTTTTTATGACACAACAACTCAAAACATTGCCACTCACAGGGCTCACAACAATAATTTAGCAATGTTTGGTGTTATACAATGTCTAAAACAGTCACATCCAGGATATAGGTTACTTACTAAAGTAAGCATATGGGCTTCAGGCAAACAATGAACTCGGGCATGCCTCTGCGAGGAGAAAAAAACGGCGATTTTTAACCCTCACCACTACTGTATAACAATAGTCAACCTCTCAGAGGCACAAAAAAAGTTCACAATATAGTTTTGTTTTTTGCTCAAATGGTATTCTTCTAAAAATGAATTATCACACGTAACTAGAACAAAAAACAAAACAATGCGAACATTTACTAAAGCTCTGGAACCCACATGTATTGTATTTATCGTGAAAATTTTGTACAGGCAGTTTTCAAGACACTACTACCTCAGGCGCCAACTATCTTAGGCTAGCATTCATTCGATAACACTTGTGGAAATCGCTTGAAGTTATCAATCAAATCAGCAAACCAGTGAAATGTATGAACAAAACAGTAATTTCATCGTTACGTTATATATACGCGTGTGTCGGGACACTAGTGAATCCCCCAAAACCTAACAAGTTTTATTTACTTTACTACGAAATTTAAGTTACGACAAATGTATTATTACTTTTAATAAGTGTCATGGCAAAGGTGGCTTCCACGACCGCTTGAAAATAAAAGAAAAGGCACGGCATCGCAATGCATTGAAACATGAGGGAGCCGTCCCGGTTTCTCCACCGATACTTTTCAAGTCAGTGGTCAGGACCCAAATAATTGAATAAATAAAGTTTATCAGGTTTCAGGGGTGAATTAGATCGGATTAGATGTAAGATAGGTTCAAAGTTACAAATGTGGCAATACATGCAGTATTCGACAAGGGAACAAAAATTCCAGACTACACAGTGGGTTGCCACCAATGGCAATGTTGGGACAGCTACCACACTAGATTGGTTCAACTGCCATGTGTAAAAACGGTTACCAAAACCTTTTTAGTATGAACTGAAGTTCTAAGTCAGAGAGAACCTACATTAAAATGGATTGCCTCCAAACTACTGTTTCATATTTTTGTTATGTATATTTTTTCATTAAATATTTTTTTTGTCCCTGAACCTTGAGAGCAAACGCCACAACTTTTAACCAATATTTCATTTTTAATTTTGCTATTTTATTTTTTTTAAATATATGACAAATACTAAAACTTAACTATTTTTTTATTGCAATAAAATAATTTTTTTTTTTTTTTTTTTTAAAGGTTAATTAACGGCAACAAACAATTTTATGAGTGTATCGGATTGACCTCTTCTGTCGCCTCTGTGGGTTATTACCCGTGTTGAGTTACGAAACTTCTCCGTACAAGCACGCTACCACCTTGCCATCGAAGTCGCTAAAATTGGTTGCGTACCAATTAAAAGATGCGGCGACAGCTCACTAAAGTACAACGTAATTTTTAAATTATAGCATAGAGAGAAGCCATTTTGCGAATGTTGATTCTCTCCAATAGTAGAACAATACGATGAATAATGATTGAACTTAGTTAACGAATATTATAGATAGAAAATTGTCGAAATTCAAAGCCAGTGCGATTAAGTGGCAAATTGTCTATTAGGTACCAAATTACGAAACCGTTAATCGGCAAGCCTGTATGGTCAGCAGCCGTATGTTTGACAAGAAATTCATCAATTTTGCTAAATATCCGCCATGTTTTTTTTTTAAATTTTTGCTGGAATTTTCTGCTGTGACATTCACAGGTGCTAATTAGTAGAATAAATAATAACCAATAAGTACAATTTTTGTATAAATGCTACACATCGGAAATACAGAATAACAGAAACATCTATTTCCGCTGTAAATATATGTACACAACTATCATATTTTGGGGAGTTTTTAGTTCAGTTACAATGCTGCCATCAGGTGAATCTTTTCAGAAGGGCCAAATAGTTTTTTGTTGTTGATAAAAATTAATGTAAAATCTTAAAATACGGACATTATGCCACAGAAGTCCATGTCACGGCCAAGAAGAATTAATGCGGTCAAATACAATGCAATGGTATACGCAGCTTTACGATTACAATGCGTTAAATTCTGCAAAGTCAAAGTCTTTTTAATACACTTGCATGCATTATTTTAGCTGAATTTCAGAAAATAAGTAAGCTACAAATATTCTAATTTCGTTATCATTTATTCTTGTATCGTCATTAAATCACGCAAAGAAACGGCACTGTTTTAATAATAGCGGGTGGCGCGTCTCTCTAACACTAGCAAGCATACAAGAGAGAGCAGATCATAAAGGTTAACTGTGGAGAAACCTACAAGCGATCACCACTAAAATACACAGTAAAGTATTATTTCAGGACAGACACCACCAAAATAGTTCAAACGTCTGGCAAAATAAGATGTCTTCGAATTAATAAAAAAGGAGTATTTGCTTCAAGAGAAAAAGGTAGAACAAACCGGTTAAGGTATTCTAAACCTATACTATGTTTTATTACCTAACTAAAAAACCACCTAGTACTTTTCGAAGCAAAACCTTTTTCTCCTGAAGCATTTGCTCCAAATTTGTGAAGTAAATGGTTACACTTCCACTCACTGATGTTATGAAATAATCGAAAATAGGCTAGTTAAATAATTGGTCTCCATGAGGAGCATTGCTACGAAACTTAACCACGGAGCTGTTTTTAAATCGCCAGTCTCGTATAGACAGAAACAAAAGGCTGCTAAATAGTTGCCATATTGTGATAATAAAATAATGTCCTGATGGAATGGACCTAGGCCTGCTAATAACTCATCGGTCCTTGCCCGATGCCAACGACCCCATAGATTTATATCGTTTCCGAAGGCATTTTTGACCATTAACAAGCTGGTATACGTTACCGATGTCCACCTCCCACACCGCCTGCAAGCGATCATCGACAAGCTGACAAAAGCTTACCATTGACACAATGCAACAGGCATAAGCCTCATTTAGTCAAGTGCAGATACGAGTTATTGTATTAGCTAACTTTTTGAATACTAAATTTACAATGTTTGTTCGCTCGTTTATTGTCAATTTCCAAACCAAACAAGGCTACTCTACTTTACTATTACCTAAGACTACGACTCATATGACTGTCATTGCAATGATACCAGCGTAACGTATACCAAAAGTGTTGCCCTCAACCAAGGGCCAAAAAAGGGTACGATACATATTCAACTACTGGGCTGTTTGGAAGCAATGTTCCTCAACTGTACACGTCAGATACGGTTCAAATAATTTTTGGATTGAAACTTAATAATTAGGCTATTGTTTTTTACATGTATTCTCCATGCAAGACTCTCCTTTTACAATCTAATCTATCAATGGATAGCAATCTATAGAGAATTAAGGCCATCTACTGTAAAAATATTAACCATTTCACCAAAAACCACCCACATTTCTCTACTCTACAGATCTTAAATAAGAGGCAAATGTGTTAGGGACATCGTTTATATAAAAAAACTACCAATTAAAAAACGTAAAGGTGCCTTTCACCAGATACTATTTTCATCTCTCGCAGGGCTTACAAATTGGGTAACATTTTGTTATAGGGATTGACTCCGGCGAATGACACCTTTATACAAGACATTGAAAACTAAGTACTACAACCCTTAGCGTGCACTTTTGGCGCATTAACAGAGACTGAAAATAAAAGAAAACAATGTCGGATATCACAATTTAAGTGGAAATATTTTCACCTGAACAGTTTTTTTTTGTACAATATCATATAAGTGGATTGAATTTTAATTTGCAAGTCACTTCTCTTTAGAAAACTGAAGCCTGACAGGAGTAAGTTCCTGTTTACAACCAATATGGAACACGAACTTTGTTGTTGTTGCAGACCCCGATATTGCGGCAATTTATGGTGGCCTTGTGGGGTCCCAAAAATCATCATTACATTTAGGAAAATATAAAGGTTCAAGCTAGGATAATAATAGCCGAAAAATGGGCATAGTAGTATAGTCCACGCAAAATGAGAAAAGCATGGACATGAATTGTTTTGATCCTGTGCAACGCTATAAAAATATTCCTTGCACCATTTTGTGTTACCTTGTTGCATTGGATGCAAGGCATAACAAAAATTGTGCAAGAATATTTTTACAATGTTGCACAGGATCAAAACATTCCTTGTCCATACTTTTCTCATTTTGCTTGGACTATACCAAATGTCGATTAAACAAATTTTGTACGTAATTGCTGTTTTGGTGCAGTTCCTCTAGCTCAAATGTTCCTTTTTCCGAAATCTGAAGATTTTTGGCACCGTCAGTTCCACGTAAATTAAGTCGTATAGAAGCCAAAGCGAATAACTGCAGCCACACTCATTTTGAGATAAACGCACTTGAAGTTGAACCTTTTTATTGATGAACTGATTTTCAAATGCATTTTATGCAGGAACTGAGAATGCTAGTTATCTCAAAATTAAAAAAATTGCAGTAATACACTTTGGCTTCTATACGCCTCGATTACCACAACCACTTGGACTGCAAATGGAACAAATTACTAGGTATCGTATTTTATATATGCCTTCAAAAGGACCCACTCAAACCTATTAATGGCAGCTTATGTGAATCCTGAACCTTCAACATATACCTTATAGACTTGGCATGGCGATCTATCTGTCGATCAGCAGTCAGTTACTGCTACTAGGAAAGGTCGAAACATAACAAAAAAAGATAAATTTGCGGGAAATAACCAGGTAATGGGCCCGTTGAAACACGACCATCGCTTATGTACGATTATATAAACACATATAACATTACTTGCACTCCTCAATAACCTATTTACATTTACAGAAAACACATAAAAAAGACCTATAAAATACAAATGATTCTGATTGGTGAACTATACAGTGTTGTACATCATCAGCGAATCGTGGCCAAATTTGGAGGAATTGTAGTGTTGGATCCCCCACCGACAAGTTAATGTACGGACGGATAATTTTAAAGCTACTTTCCTGGAATTTTTGTCTGTTGGATTGGTCCGAAATAATTAATGGCAAATGGTTTTGGATATTTTTAAAACGAGATGCTAAAGAAGGTGGATGTAGTTAATGAGGTTTATAGGAAGAAATTTGGGAAAACGTTAAGGAATTCAACACGTGTCGTTGCAATCGATCATAAGGAAATTGCGACAACTAGGCCATTGCTATACATTTAAGTTTACACAACAATTTACTTTTGTCTAATAATAGCAAAACATTGAAATATGCCTGAGGACAAAACAATTACGCACTATTAAACGATAGTTTATATGCGCCAACCTTGACAGATTTTTTACTGTGTCACTACCCTTAAGGTTTTCGCTGGATTTAATTTTCAGAAATTGAACAACCTCAACAAAAACTTACCCCAGAAATTACCGTAATAAAAATTATGAGGTTTTATTTCATATAAAAATATGTTCAAATAAGAAATTGTGGCACATTTTTGTTTCAATTTTTTAAGTAAGGTAACTAGCATTTGAGTAAGTTGTTGATGATGCTTTATTTCTACAGACTTCATCAAATAAAAGCTTTGTCTTTAGACAGTGTTACAGTCCCTAAGGCGGCAATTCCACCGGCGATTTTACTTCATTTGTGATTTTTTGTTTGTTTTGTTATAAGGAGACTATTATGTAGATACTTAACTTATCTATTATAAATTAAGTTATAATATGGTAGCAGACATCAATTAGAAAAGATTAATAAGTCTCTACCATATTATAATTTTATTTATAATAGATAAGTTAAGTATCTACATAATAGTCTCCTTAAAACAAAACAAACAAAAAATCGCAAATGAAGTAAAATTGCCAGTGGAATTGCCGCCTAAAGTCAAATCTGATCACAATTAGAAAAGAGACGCATAAAACTTCAACCCACTTATTTACTAGCCAGATTTGTAATTTTTTAAAGGTTGTACACATAGTTGGTATTCTCACGAATGTCATGTAAAAGCACTGTCGAAATATAATTAATATTTCGTTTGTTTTCAATCTCTAGTACAGCTTGAGATCATACATGGATTCACTGCTCGTAAAGGCGGCAATTCCACCGGTGATTTTACTTCATTTGTGATTTGAGATTTTTTGTTTGTTTCATTTTAAGGAGATAATTAACTTTTCTATTATAAATTAAGCTATATAAAGGTCGAGACTTATTAATGAAGTCTGCTACCATATTATAACTTAATTTATGATAGATAAGTTAAGTATCTACATCATAGTCTCCTTAAAACAAAACAAACAAAAAAATCTCAAATCATAAATGAAGTAAATTCGCTGGTGGAATTGCCGCCTTAAGAGCTTCATCTACATTATAAATAACGTTGACTATGTGGCAGTCTTAGGGGTTTAAATGCCAGCCAAGGGATTCGATAGGCGCAAAGTCCACCGACCTCGATAGTGTTAGTGATACTGATATTGACGTGGTAGCAGACATTTTTTGACTGTCTTTAATGTCTGCTACCACGTCAATATCATTATCACTATCGAGGTCGGTGGAATTTGCGCCTTAGTATTTGTTATTAAAAGGGTGGCAAAGGCAGACAAATGAGGCCTATTGCAATGTAATAACTCAAATACTATTCAGTACAACTTTAACGCTGCCAAATTGTGAATAATTCGTTGGTATACAGCTATTGCATCATAACATCAATAAAAAAAATGTAATGTTTCAGGCGGTGGGGAGTTACATTAAATTAGCGTAAATACTTGCTAGCTCAATTTCGCCGAAAAAGTACTACTTCAGTCATTTGCTAATTTTGCAGCTAAGTCTAGACGAATGACCAATATATCATTAGTGATAGAAAGAAGTAGGCCGGTATCTTAGATTAATACGTGAAAAAAAGACCCATTCATAAGGCAAACAAATCAAAACCTAGATAACGCTCGAAGTGACGGCAGACCAGCTGACCGAAGAGAGCGAAAGAACTATCTAACCACAGCAGTCGATTATGCCAATTGCTGCTGATGTGGCGCCAAGGCGTAGAAGATGAAGGAGAAACATTTGCCGAAACTCAAATAAAACAAATTAAAAGACAGCTATCATACGGTATAAAGATGGATCTATTCAAACAGAAGGCGAGGTCTATAAATGTGATTATACTAATCGGAGTATTTTATGTCAGTCTATGAATCAATCCGGAATATTCCAGATTAGTCCATGTGGATTTCCGTGAAGATATCTGACAGTGTGGTTTGCGCCAATGAAAGATTAAGTATTTATTATTATTTTAAGAAAGGCGGAATAGTAACAGATTAATAAATTGATATTTAACTGTACAACTTGGTTAATACGTAGCTGCTTGAGTTTTGAAAAGGGGCTAAAAGGAAAGCTATAAGGAGGACTTGAATACCGGTAGTTCTTTTGAATTGATATTAAGTATCGGCAAATACTTTGTTTGGTGGACAAAACGTCAACCCAATGGCTAAAATGAATATGAATCCTTAAGGTTTCGCACTTTAATTAACTGCGAATTTGATTATTTTAGCTGGAACAGCGTTTAGCCGATAAAATGTCAATAAACGAACTGCCAAATGCGGTACATAGCTATTTGCCCCTGAATTTCCTTATGGCTATGACATGACACAAGTAATAATATAGTTGGCTTATTGTGGACTATATTATGGATGCAAACACTGCATACAGCATGCAATAGTGGTTGTTATATGACAGCGGGGACCAGAAGCCAGGCTGGAAACTATTTTAAAAAAAAAACATACAATTTCTACCAGAACCACCCTTTTAATAAACCTAACATCACAAAGGCATCAACACTAGTATAGTGTATTATAACGACTAAATCAAGTACTTTTAGCGGCCCATTTGCCGCCAATTATTTAGGAACACATCCGGTTATTGCTCTGACAATTTGGACAAAGGGCAATCTCCCCGGCTACTAAAATAAAATACAAAAGTCGGTTTTTACAATATCACGAGTCATCAGTTGAGGTCTCTATCTTCCAGATACTTGTATTCAAATGTGAAGCCCTCCTTCTTCTTTTGACTCCACTTTTCGTAGTCGAAATATATGTACGTGCCCTAAAAAGTAACATAAGAGCCTGAAACCACACAATTCTACACCATCACCGTTTTGATTTAAAAAAAAACTAAAATTACTATTTCACCAAAAAGGTGCTGTACATCCGATCCCAAGAACATTTATTTAAAATAAATAATCCCGCAGAAATGGCTAAGCTATACAAAATACAGATAGCAACATCTAATGATCTAAACCACTGTAATATCTAACTAAAACACCCAATTCCTCCTGCAGATGTGCAGATGCCAAAGGGGAGAAAAAAAAATCGAATCCCGGGAGGTTATCTGGCTGTGAATATGGCTCAGAGTATGGAAAGGCAAACAATGAGCAGTGTATCAAATTCAATTTATGGACCGTTGTCACTATACCCTGCTTATTGGTCATCCGAGACGCAGCCTAAAGCTACGTCCTGACGTCCTGGGTGACTTTGTGTAGTGTGGACGTTGTTTTCATGCCTAAAACATATCCAAACTACATAAACAGCCACATGGCATAGTCAGGACACCTTCACTTCACAGTAAGATTGGCCGCCGAGATTAGCAAAAAGTTTTTTGCATCCAGGTTGAAAATAAACTATTCGGGAGATTCAAGGTTCCCTGGATACTTTTTATACATTATGGATAGGATTTCGTTCCTCGTGAATGCATCCCAAGCTAAATATATCGTTAACTTTTATGGTTACGATTAGGGTTTTGGATAAGATTATGTTACGTTTTCTGGAAATGTTTTCGTGAGGAATACTAGCGCATAGCAATGCATTGGAGCAAGGTGATGCCGCATCACTACCTAAATGAATTTCAAATTCTTTACTGTGCTGATTGTTATGCAGTAAGGCGGCACCACCTGGTTCTAATGCATAGCGGTGCACTACTATTCCTCACGAAAACCTTTCTGGCCGGTCCCACCAACCCCACTCACAACTGCACTATTACATTACCATGCAAACAGACAACGCGTAAGCTCCATAGGGTGTTGCGTTTTGATATAAAAAGAAATTGAATTCACCCCTGACTTGACATAATCCAATCCTGCTATAACTCTGAATTCACATAAAAGTAAAACTCTTGGTATTTTTATCAGGATCACAGTGATCAGTTAAGTCTTGGAGCTCATGCCGCATTATAAGACACATTTGAACTATAAAGAGTAAATATGAAAAACACAATACCTGTTCGTACTCTTCGTTGATAACCTTCGGCTCTTCGTGCCTTTGGAACCACATCATGTACTTGGTATGGAACCTCCAGCTTTGTTTCTTGAGCGCCTTCGCAGACAGGTACTGGGCTTTCGTGCCCTCCATATAATAAAAGATAAAGAATAACGTCTCGGTGGACAACCGGTGGAAAAACTCCGGGGTATCCGAATGCGGAAGAGGAGTCTAAAACAAATAAGAAGTATATAGATTAAAAAATCCGTGTATTTATAAAAAAAATAAGTATAACGTGACTTCCAAAGCTGTGCCCCCTCACGCCGAATCGTGTGAGGGAGGCACATGAACCTAACAGCAACCGTAATTAATTAATATGCAATCCATGAATTAAAAATGTAAAAATAAAGCAGACTATTGGCCTTATTATATCATATAACAGTGTACAGGTATAGTCCACGCAAAATGAGAAAAGTATGGACATGGAATGTTTTGATCCTGTGCAGCACTTTAAAAATATTCCTTGCACCAATTTGTGTTACCTTGTTACATTGGATGCAAGGCATAACAAAAATTGTGCAAATAATATTTTTACAGTGTTGCCTCGAAACGCCAAGAACACGCGCCAACATAAAACATAAAAAAATCTTCTGAAGTGCATTCAGATATTGATGTTTTTTTTTTTACCAACCCATCTGTTCCGAAGACAAATCGTCCGTGAATTGTTGGATTCGAATCATCCTTCTGTACCGGGCCTAAGGTATTTTTAGCTAGTGGTGCTACTTCTCATATTAGCACCTGAGACACAGTTTCCAGTACCTGAATGTAGTAGCTGGGCGTTTGGACGGGGTTCCTTGGCAAGTAGTGCCGGACGCGCTCCGTGTCAGACGGGACAGGCATATGGTAGAAGGCGGCCTCCAGCATCTGGTACTGGTACTGCTGCTCCTTGGTCAGCGGCGCGGTCCCAAGTGGCGCGACGCCCAGCAGCGGCGGGATCATCGCATCGCACGTTTCCTGAGGCACCTCCAGACCAGACTTTTCGACAACTTGCTGCGCCATCAACTTTAACGAGCTCAACCCCTCTAAACTTTGCTGCTGCTGGAAAACGACAATTTTCATGGCTGTAGCCCTGCCACGGACGATACGTGACACGCGAGTTGCCGACTTTTTATCACTATAAGAAATGGGCTTGGTGAATGGTTGGTGCAAAACCACCGAGTCTACTTCAGAAGATTTCTATGAGCTCGAGGGGAAAACTTTAGTTCGGTCGGCTTTACGTCAGACTCTTCTGAAGTTGACTCTTAGGTTACCCATTTGTTAAGTTGAAAAAAAAAACGTCGGCAACTCGCGCGTGTCGAATCGTCCATATGTACCGGGCCTGACCTTATTCCATTCCAGGAATACTAGAGAACAAAGCTAAGTGCTAGTATGACAACTGAACCCTTTCGATCCCGCACTAAACATAGAAATCTTAAATTATCGCACCGTAGCCGGATCGGATCAGGTATACGGCAAAAACCATAAGAACTGTCATTGCATGGGTTGAAGCAAAAACGCACCTGTTACTACTGGCTACTGGTGCAGTAGAACTACCTTTGCGCACGGCGCCTTGGGTCAATCTGTCAGTAGGAGTAATTCGGACACTTGGATAATCAAGGCGCCGTACAGGCTGCCACCTCCTAGCGATGAATGTCCTAGACCCAGCCACGTTATTACGTATTATTACATTGCGTCTAATGGCTGAACAGCCACGGACGGGCGTTGGATAAAGTAAAGTAAGTTATTACATAAGTATACACGACTGAGCTTACCTTAGGTGGAATAGGGCCATTTTGTAAACCAGGCGGACTGGGGGAAGGAAGAGGACTGTCCCTAAGGGACTCGACACTAGATGGGCTGGCAGTACTGACTGGCGCTGTATTATTGACGTGCGTGTGTTCCCCACTGCTGTTGACCACACTCCCTGAAGACCCGTTTTCCGTCGCAAGCACCGCTGAAACACCAGGGACAAAAGGATCAATAGAAATCATTAAACATGGTTTTCAGTTGTGCAGTAGGGCGCCTGTCGTGTCACTAATGCCGTGGTCCTGAGGCTGCTGCTGACTGAGGGCTCCCTACAGAAGAAGATCCTGGCTGAAAAACCCGAGTAAGTAGTTTGGCAAGAGAACGACTTCGCCTCTAAGATCACCCGTCGCCAAGGTCAAAATTGTCATGATAATCGCCTATCTTCACCAGAAGAGACATTTACAGAAGATATCTGCTTCTTAAAACTCGGTAGATAAATTACCTTGGAAGAGTTCACACGGCTGAGGTTTGATCACCGTCGTGGACGTGTTGTGCGCCGCAACGGATGCAAAGTTGCCGTGGTTGACCCCCGAGCTCGGACTGCTATTGTTCGGTGTAGGAAACATCTTGACGGGTGTCGAACTGCTGACTGGTTTGCCCACGACTGTCGCACGTACGGCAGTGGGCTTCACCACCTACAATAACATGCATTCAAAAGGGGTATTATTATTTTGTACAGTCATAAGTCCCTTCACAAGTCTGTGAGTTTAATTTTATTGACGAACACCGCCAAGTTCTCAAAGCCGATGGCCTTGACTTGCTGGAAATCCGCGAAAGCAGCCCCCTGGCACTCGGGTCTCCCACTCCAGAGAGCACTACACTTGCAGAGGGGTTCTGCTGTTTCCTCTTCCAGTCCACAGAGGCGACATAGTCTTCTCGTAGCCAAGCCTTCAAAAGGAGTAAGAGAAGAAAACTCATGGCCCGGATTAGTCCAGTTGGCACATACCTAATAAACGGAAGGGCGAGGCTCGAAACTCGACGTAAAAGTAAAACATGTTCCACCGGTTTGGATCAACATGTCGTAGGCCCGGACACGTTAAGTAAGTAAGTACCGGTCATGGTCCACTAAACCCCTAGTGGTTAACTTGCTATCATTGGTAGGGGGAAATGGTGGCTACTGGCCACATCATTCCAAAGAGAACAGTGGCCAAGAGAGAGAGAGAAAATCCTCTACTAGACCTCAGGCCTAGACCCTCAAGAGGTCGTCACCCCAAGGGGGGTTTCCAGAGAAGGAAACTCTGCTTTTTATGCAACCTAGCCTAAAACACTCAACATTGGATTCAGAAGAGCCTTATAGCAGACTCAATTTCTTCATCAACGACTATGAAAAAATTGCGAGCAGGCTGTAACATCAGAAGGACGGTCGGAGGGAACAGTCTCTAGCAGTACTTCTAATGGCAACTTCTCTGGTGTTCGTTTCGTTGGAGGGTCGGATGTAGTGGTGGTGAGGGAAGGCAACTATTCCATTGGTTGACACATACGTACCCTAGCTTAATGGGCTGTTAGCCTGGGACGACTTCTTTGTCTGAAATATGTCTATTTCCCTTTCTATGACTTTGTCTTAGTTTGCTGACACAACTTGCATATGTACTCCAGTCTCTTTCCCAGCCGCCATCTGGGTGACTTTCTGCCTTCAATCTTATTGGTTACTAGTTACTAAAAATCACCTAGGTAATTCAAGGGTTCAACAATGTGGACAAAGCAGCGATACTCACCTCACTAACCTTGGGAGGGGCGGGGGGCACGGGGTCGGAATGGTTGATCTGCGTAGCTATCGTAGGTGAGGACGGGGGCGGCGTCGCGTCTGAGACTGTAGAGGTGGGCGTGGTACCAGTCTCCCCGCCTTCCCCCACTCCGCCAGACACTTCCATCTCGTCCATCCCAATGATGTCGTCATAGATAAACTCGTTCTCTTTGAAATCCGGATCTTCCGAGCTCTCAATATAGTATTCCACATCATCTTTAATGTCCCGCAGCTTTCCAACCTGGAGACAAAAGTTCTAGCCGTTATATTTTTCAATTAACCAAGATACAACAAACCCCTTTTGTGCCACACTTAGGGAGCAAAGTGCCTGATCCATCATACGGTATCCAAAGCCGCGTCATTTTCAACAGTATCGTTTGAGGATATCCCAATATTGTTGGAAGTAAAAGCCGAAGTCTTCAAGAACTTCGTTGCACTATAAAAATGTAGAGAGACAGATGAGGTCTCCTCCGCCCTTTACTGCATACGCTGTGCTCCACACTGATAAAGCAATTTAGTTTTAGACCATGCAAAAGAGTCTCCACATTGAACGAACAAACCTGCCCTCATTCAAGACTTAACGAACTCATTAAGATGAGGGGAGGAGAGAGAGTATCTTGTGGAAATCCTTGTGTCGGGCGGCTCAACGTTGAAATACCATGCAGCCAGCCTGGCGATCCTAAAGCAAATGAAACATAATTTAGAGAGCAACATCTGAATTGCTTTTATGGAGCTAAAGGTATGGTGAGACTATACCATACCCACTTGGCTACTGGTTTATTTTCCTAGAACAGTAGAACTCCCATTGTCCGAATTAATTACGGCCGAACATTAGGATAATAGGAATTCATAGATGGTTACAATTTTGACGAAAATGAGCTTACACTCTGTACTTTATGAATATTTCATTGCTTAGAGCAGTAGTAGTAGTAGTAGTACGAGGGGCGTTCAATAATTTAACTACGCCAGTGCCTTGCTTGATCTTGAGCGAGTTAATTAGATATACGTATGCTCCCCACATACTTTCTGAACATGCAGCTCAGTGCGATCAAAATTCAAAACTGTTGGCGGGAGGTCACGGCGAGTGCTTCGGTGATCATGTCTAGAAATTTCTAGATTTGGAGCAAAGATCCAATGTTGTGAAGAGAACTTGAGCTGCTTGGAGAGGAACCATTTACTTCTTTCACTCGTGTAGTGACTGGTGATGAAACATGGGCCTATTACAGAGATCATTAGAGGAAAAGGGGTCAATGCTTCGATGCACACAAAACGAAAAGCCGCCATTTGGGCCGGCTGCCTTTAAACATCCACCCTAATCATCTGGTCCCCTCGGACTATTATTTGTCTCGAATCATGAAAAAATGTCTTCGGGGAAAGCGATTTCCATCCAACAGAGGTCAAGACAGCGGTGGAGGCTTGTTTTGCAGAATATATGGAAGAAATTTTTTTAAAGGGGTTAACATTGCTTGAGGGAATATGGGATAAATGTGTTGAACTACACTGAAAAAACAATAAGGAATCCCTGCGGATGCTTCCTTCATACATAGGCAGATAATTTATTGAGTGCTCCTCGTACCTTACTATACAAAAGGTTTACTAAATATCTAGGTCA
This sequence comes from Psococerastis gibbosa, assembly GCA_963971405.1. Lineage (NCBI taxonomy): Eukaryota > Metazoa > Arthropoda > Insecta > Psocodea > Psocidae > Psococerastis > Psococerastis gibbosa. The sequence goes on along the minus strand of OZ020491.1, from coordinate 10,612,130 downwards.
AAGTAAACTATTTGACTGTCCTTAATCCGTATTCGGGCAGACAATTCGCGCTACAGCTTCATTTGTTTGTCTGAAAATTCATCGGATAATGAGAGTTCTACTGTGCACTAACATCTTCTAAAATTATAGTAAGCATCATGATTTCATGAATTTCAATACGATTTTCCTCTACAGCATGAAATGAAGTGCAAATTTGTTGTTATCAATTCCCTAATAGCTTGAAAACAGAAGATTCCCCTCAATTTCCACTGGCGTGACGTGACGTTTCAGGGGAGTCTGTTATTATGCTTTGTGTTCCAGTGGGCCGATTATGGCGATTGGTATTAACTTACTCCTGGGGTTAAAACTGTAAACAAACAAATTTTGAATAGCAATTTGGCGGGGCTTCCATATACGTCAATGGTCAATGAGAAATATGGTTTTGACGTCAAAGCAGACATTTTTAGTATGTCTTTAATGTCTGATAAAACGTCAATTTCATATTTCTCATTGACCATTGACATATGTGGAAACCCCGCCTTTCCACTGTAAAATTATCTTGTCTTACATTTTTAATACCATGGTATTATATTAACCCCGGTATTATAATCGCCATGATCGGGCCGCAGGTGATTTCTATGGCATTACTCAGGTCAAATTGCATTGCTGATGCCTACAAGCTCACTATTAACATTGGCCACACCTGGATCACCCCACTATAGGTTGGTTTATTTTGATTTCATTTAATACTCAAGTTATAAAGATTTGGTCTCGTCAATTAATAGATGACTACTTCATACACTATATTATGAAGCATTTTTCATTTTTGTTGTTATAATTTTTTCCGAAACTTGATAATTCAGTAAATTTCTGTCGCGTTTCACAGGAAAACCCCTACACTGAAACTAAAAAATTCCTCATTGCATCATGTATTAACTAGTCCCCTACCAATTGAAGTGACCAAATATTAATAACCTGAGTATTAAATAAAAAAAATAAAAAAATCAACATACCTGGGGTTGATCGAAGGGTGGCTTATGAAAATAGCCAGCTTCCCCATACACGATGGGCCTTTAAATTACGATAAGTTTCCTAAATTTGACATTAAATGTCGAATTAGGCTGCATTAATACTAGAACTACCTAATAACTAATTTTTATCTTCTAAGCCACCCAACATAGTCAACTAGGACCCACATTAAAAAATTCCTTTATAAATATTATCATTAAAATATTTTTTTTTAATTTTAGTTAATTTACTAATTATTAAAATATTCCTTTATTCGACACCTTAAGTAGCCCATACTTGACTATTCCATTAGAGAGTGGACAGTAGTCTAGTAGCCATAAACCTTACCAATTCAATTAAAATATCAAGTACATTAATTTGATGCTATAAAGAAGCATGGCCAGAAAATGTAGCAAGTGTGGGACTCGAACCAACAACCTTTCGGGTGAAAGTCGGAGTCTGTACCACTACTCTACATGTCCTGACAATGTGTTACTACTGAGGTAATAGGCAGGAGTGCGCTGGACGATTATTGACCAGCTACGATACGGGGAAGAATGATCCCACTACTAACTCGAGATTATCACAATATGACACGATGTAACTAATGCGTCAAACGTATTATAATAACTGCAATGGAAAACACAGCCAAGTTAAATAAGAAAAGTTAATAAACCCTTTTGGTTGGCCGTTAACACGCACGTTGTCTCAGTGCTATTATTTTGTTGCGAAATGGCCCTCAATACAGGGGTTCAGATAAGAAGCAATGAGGTTTGACCATTGCCTTCAGCTCCTATCAATACTTTATATCGGTAGTTGGTAAGATCTACTAGCTACACTGAGTTAAAAGGAAGCTGGCCGTAGGTATTGGCCACCCACATCATCACCTCAAAATCGGTTGGTTTTTATTTATTTTTTAAATTTAATACGAAAGCTTTCAAGATTTGGTCTATTCAAGTTGTAGAGAACATTTTTATTGTATTGAAAGGCATTTATAATTTTTGATGTTATAATTTTTTCCCCATGAAATTGATAATTCGATACATTTCTGGCCTCTATCAGTTTTACGAAACAATCACTGCACTAAAACTAAAAAAAAATTCCTTACAGTACTATACATTGTATGACAAAGTCCTCAACTGCTGGGATAGACCAAATCAATAGACCAAAATTAAGTTAAATAAAAAATAAAAACCAACAGATTTTAGGAACGTCAATATCGACAGTCAGTTTCCTCTCAATGGTACCTAATTAATTCTAAGTTCGATCCACAGCATGCATTTCAATGCCCTTGGTAACACCATCGACTTCAAGTTAACTACATAAAATGTCAAATGCCATCAGTCTGAATTGGAGAACAACAGAAAATCTAGCAGTGCAAGAATCAAATAGATATTAGCAACTGTACGATAATTGAGACGCACTCAGGGAAATGTTTGGATCCCAAGGGCCAGTATGTGCACTTTGTTACTAGTTTTTTTTATGTCGAACCCTCTAACCGCTACACCCTATGATTAAACACAAGAAGAAATTTAATTCCCATAGATTTTAAATTTAACTCTAGATTGCTCATCAACTGCCCCAATCTATACTGTAACTATATCGAAAACAAGATCAATTCAAGTCCATTTCTGGTTCTCGACAATAAACAAGTAGAAAACAAATTGAGTTTTCCGCTAAATTTCCACCAGCAGCTTCTGAAAAGACCGCAGCCAATTGTTGCCCACCAATAAAATTTTGCGCAAAAATTACGAGACCCCCAATGAAATTAAAAAAAAACTTTCTAATCCAATTTCAGACTGACGACTCGATGTCTAATACATTAGAAGTACCATTTGAAAAGAGCAATACCATGCATGATGTGGCTCTATATATTAGATAGTAATGAACCAAAAAATGTCAACACTCACATCACGTACCTCAACTGACATATTATGGAGCATACGCAGGAGGGTTTCGAGTTTGCGGATGTGGTACCGATGTTTCTCCAACTTGACTCTTACGTCCTCTATCCGGTCTTGCTTCTCCTTATCTATCCGTTTTTTTTTACCCGCAACAAATGCCTCAATCTCTGACTCAAAATGGTCAACCTACAAAGAAATATTACAATACAAATGTGTTAATTCAGTGGAAAAATCCCTCTAAAAGGGTTTCCAATGGTTTTTTGCTGGCTTATTTGGCTTATTAATAAATAGTTATCGTATCTCATCCCGCAGCCGCTGGCATACTGTTACCAGATGAAGTTAGCCGCCTCTTGCAACCTGAGGTATCAAATTGTGTCCTTCTGGTTACACTTTTCATTAGCACAGGTAGCAGTGGTTTCCCCCGTAGCGTAGCCAATCAACAACCTCTTCACAAACTTTCAACTCCTATCATACCTATACATTTTTGCCGATCCTGACAGATATTTTTGGTAGTCTGTCATGTACCCCATAAATTGTAACTAGCACTTCCTGTGTGTCCAGTCCCACCCTCCTGAGATCGTCCACTATTGGGTTTGTGTATCGCTTCCATGGTTTTCCTCTCCTCCGCGCACTGACTACTATCCTTTCTCTTTATTTGCCTCAGTCATTGCAAACCCATATAATATAATTGTACAAAAGCTTCCACGGTTGGACTCAGACGATGGAACAGGAGAATCCAGGAATAATGGGTCGTGATCGATCTGCAATACGCTCTCAGATCAACCAACAGCCCTGCTTCTGCCCTATCATTGCTATCACTATTAAATAAGAGAAAAACTCACCTGTACATTGAGGGCATCTATCGAAGAGACTAACCACTCCCTCATGTCATCTCTCTCCTTCTGAGCAGGATCCAACTTCTGTGCAGCACCGAGGCCCTCCTTCGAGTAAGCTTTCGTTTTTGTTTCTCTTTCAACTACTTTAAACCTTTCCATTTGCTGAAACCAAAAGTACACAACTATGATCATCATCATCATCATCAATAGGAGTATGCCCGGTAAGACAGCGAATAACCATTTGACAAAAGTCTCCATTTCACGGTTGATCCAAACCATGGAAAATCGACGGTTCATAATCGCGTTCATTCTTGGCACACTGGCAGGCGCTAGGTTTGACACAGACTATATTCAATATGGCGTCTAAACTTATTCGACTCTAGCCAATCAGAAGCAAGAATAGGTGACTAACTCATTAGCTCACGCATGCCTAATCAGCGCTGATGAATCATGGAATCCTGCATAGCACATCCAGCTCATGACGAAAGTTCGACTCCTGTTCAACAGTACTATCTGCAGCCACCAGGTACTTGACCTGTCAGAATTTATCAGGTATGTTATAACGATAATAGTTAAAAAAATTATAATACCGTCTTTATAACGATTATGAATTCTTTAATTCAAATGGGTTAAAACAATGGGTTCAGATGAAGAGTCTGTTATGCTATTTGTTAAAATAAGTAAACATTTTCAATGAATGGGAAAACAGTGACTTGCTAGTGAAACTTTATCAGGAGATGGAAATAGAAAATTGAAAAAATTGGACGACTGTACTGTGTAGGATTTGAATGGCAGAGAGAGTAGTACATGACTGCAACGCCAATTAAAGTCATATTTCTCTTAAGATTATAGAGGCATAAATGAGTAGTACTAGATGAAATTGAAAATAGTACTCTAAAATTTTAATGAATAGTATGTAGCCGGCTCTAGTTCCACAGTTTGGCGACAGTTCTTGAAGGCGTGAAAAAAATGGAAGGTAGGTTGGATTCAAATGGCGTTATTGTAGGCTATATTCTTAGTATTAAATACAGAGGAGCATTTCTTCTACTGCTCATTTATATATTTTAAAAAAATTGAGAATTTGAAAATCCACCCCTATAATTACTTCTTATCACTAAAAAAGAACGCATACATGCTGCAACGTTTACATACTATATTACAGTATTCTATGGTATGTATAACACAGACATTAAATTAACTTTGGTTGAAGAGGTAACCTCCACGTTATAACCGAAATTAGAGAATATGTTACTGTTCTTGTCGACCCCCGGTTAGGCGTAGATCGTGGGTTCGAATCCCGCCAAGCCCAGTTTTTCTATTTCCTCTAATTTCGGCTGCAATATTTATATATTAGTATAGTGAATGGGGACTGGCTATGACCAACAATAGCGAATAAATTATAATGTAACTGCATAAGCTTTCACGGCCGGAGTCAAATGAAGAACCAGTAGAATCCGGGCTGATGGGCCGTGGTCGAATTGACGGAGCCACCGAGGCACAACCTTCGAAGTCTACGCAGCGCCACTGAAGATGTCGACCGCAGATGTTGACGAAACGTTTGGAAGTTCACTTTCAATTCGACCACGGCCCATCAGCCCGGATTCTACTGGTTCTTCAATCGAATAAATTATAAATTCAAATATTTAGGCTGCGACTATTTTCCCTATCTTAAAAGCATTAGACGGGTCAATTTCCGTAGGCAAACGTACTCAGGAATTTTGAGAGGGGTTTCAGTCCATATTACGATACAATACTGCAGTAAAAGAACCAGTTCGAGTGAACCCGTACATGCTTTCTTATTTATTTATTTATTTATTAAGGCGCCCATTCCACCGGCGAATTTGCTTCACTAAAATTCACTTGTGTTTTGAGATTTTTTGTTTGTTTTATTTTAAGGATACTATTATGTAGATACTTATCTATTATAAGTTAAATTATAATATGGTAGCAGACATCATTAATAATATTATAACTTAATTTATAATAGATAAGGTTAAGTATCTACATAATAGTCTCCTTAAAATAAAACAAACAAAAAATCTCAAAACACAGGTGAATTTTAGTGAAGCAAATTCCTAGTTGAGTGTAAAAGAGGGCTTTATAGCCCTAACTCCGCCAGGTTGGCTTAGTAATGGAAACAATAAAGTCTTTATTTATTTATTTTTTCGCCGGTGGAATGGGCGCCTAATTAGTATAGGTACCGAGATAGACAATATGAGTAGTTTCATGGCAAAAATAATTGTCAAAACGTTAAATTTCGGTCACATCGACATTCCCTATCCCAAAGCATTGAATTGATCGATGGGACGATTGTATAGTCTAGAGCGGTCAGGCAACGCCCACTGACGAGAATACAAAAAGGGAGGTAATTTACCGTTTCTATTAGCTTCCTATACTCGAGAAGAGAGCTTTTGTCCTTGATCTCCCCGGACGCAATCCAAGACTTGATCTGATCTCGCAGCCTCTGCAGCTTTTTGATCTCCTTCTTGAGATCCGTCTCATACTTTTCCTTCTGATTATTGTTGGTTGCATTGTGTACCTTCTGCCAGATATCCTCAAACGTCTCCACCCCTTCCGTTACTTTTTTTAAACAACGGTCTATCTCACCTGTAACAAAGTGGACCTGTCAATTATCAGCGAAATATTGCGTAGATAGATTACTATAGTTTGAAGGGCTGTAATTGCCCAATGCCAATGACCCCATGGATTTTCGGGCGTTATTAGTATTGTTGCCAAATGAATTTTTGGCCATTGGCAAACTGGTACATGTCAAATAAGTATATTATAAGTAAAATTGAGGAGCAAACTTTCAAAACGTCACTAATCCATGAAAAATTGATTTTATCATATCATATTTTCCATGTTGAAGATGAGTTGAATCAGGATTGCTAATCAAAACAAAAACAAACAATTTTAACCCAGTCTTCTGAGGGGTTAAAATCTTATATCCCCGTTATAATAAAGCCGAAACAATTATGTTTTTCGTGTTTCCTGAACATTTTACGAAAATGGATTAGTGCCGTTTTGAAAGTTTTCTCCTCAATTGCACTTAATTCAAGAACATAAAACTTTTAATAATGACAGCTGTTTCGGCGTAACACCATCTTCAGACTTATAATATACTTATTTGCCATGTATCACTTCCACGAAGTCACTGAAGAAACTCTCTCATGCCTAGTACACGTCCTTGGTGTCAACCTACAGTGGCTACAAGCGATAACAGTCATGCTAAGCCAAACTTACCATTAACACAATGTAACAGGCAGGTGTGAACATAGCATGACTTATAGTTCGGGAACGAGTCCTATTTTCTCAGATAAATTTAACATTAGAATTTCAGAGAAAACAATTTACTAATTTGAAGGAAATGGCTTTATGAGAAGGGAATGATTGCGTAATTTTATTATTTTGATGTTACACAATACATTAATTATGAATGTTATGTAAACGTTAATTCCCGCCTTCTGTCGTTGAATGAAAATATATATTGCATTGCGACATTCGTCTCAGTTACGATAACACTTAAAATGTCGCAGCAACTTGAAATTGAATTAATAAAAATCATGAAACGGTTTTTTTTTTAATCACTCCCAGCCAGTCACCTTCATTGCTTGTTTTATTACGAGTAAAACATTGCACTGGCAATAAATTTGATCTGCGCTAGATGCATATAACACTGTGGACAGGTTTTCGGTGTTAGGCTAGTTCTAGTGTACGGACTAATAACTGGTTATGATATGGATACAAGCAGGCTTCACTTCTAGACATTGCAATCATAGCTTTGCGCGGAATGTTGTCAGCCCAAAAAGTTAATGAATGGCAATTTTTCAACTTATTAAACCGAAATATACAGTACATTATACTTATTGTACAGTATTTACCAATTATAATCTATAAAAAAAATACAACGTCGTTTCCAATTTTTAATGGCCACTAATGTTATTTTTTATAAGAGTACATCCTGTGTATTATTAACGCAATTGGTATTATTATTTCAATGTTTAGTAATGGTGGTTCAGGGGTGCACTCTTTTGAGCGTTCCATTATTATATATTATTATCTACAATATGAAATTCATGTATGAGAAGTCGACTATTGTAGAAGAGATCAAGAGAACTCGTATGAGATGGCTGGTTGGATACAGTATCTACATGCTAAGAATGTTAAAAAACATAGTAAGTAAAAAAACTCTTTTATTAGCATACTATGGAAAAATATATTCTGTAATATTATATGGCTGCACAGCTTGGGGGCAAGGTACCAACTAGGAGGAGGTTTTTAAATGTAAAAAAAAAACCATAAGAATTGTCAATGGTAGGGAATTTGATGAACTTGGTAGACCAGCATCTTGCAGACTAACTTTCAAAAAACTAAGTATGCTAACGTTCCCACGTATTTATGTTTTTGAATGTATAAAATATGTGCTTAATGAGTCAACATTTGACATTTCGTCATAAAATGCAAAAACACATTTAGAACTGTCCTATTTTAATATTTGATATTGAAATAATTACAATTTTGATTGGCCCTGTAAATCTGATAGCCTGTAATGGAATGAGCCTTGGGCTCACAGTCGATCAGAGAGCCAAGTAGGCTAAAATATTGGATTTTTTTACAAATTACTTAAAAATTAACAAGTTACTTAACGTGTCCGGGCCTAGGACACGTCGCTCCAAAAGGCATACAAGAAGGTGGTTATCATTTTGAAGTTGTCCACATTCGCAGGTTGGGTCCTCTGCCAGCCCCCGATGTTAGCCTATTGAGACTCCATCAGGTAGGACAGGGTAGTTCAGCTCCTGGAGCACTTATTTGTTTTACAATAGTTAGTCATTCCTTTGGTAATCTATTACCACATACCACTTCCCCCAATTCGTGTCTGAAATTTTCCATTTTGATACACTCTCTTATCCTTAGGCCTATTTAACTGTATTCGGAAATTCCACCTTGGTACAATATGTTTGGGGCTTGGCTACCATTCGTAGTCAGCTGTTCCATATTTCTTGTCTCGTGGTTAACATAGTTGGGTTCGGTTTAGAGACAATTTGGTCGTAGTACCTTGCCAGGTTAGCTGGCCCTGCTTCCAGTAGAACTTCAACTTTCTCAAATTATCATTGACGGGCGTGCTACTACCAGCATACTTGGCGTGTAATCTCGTTTTTCTTGACGACCCAACGCACTAAATTAATGACATAGTATCATATCATTAGAAGCTTGCATTGCTGTGAGCCATATATCTAGACCTACACTAATTATGTAAATGACCATAGGGGCCCATTGAAAAACTAATTTCAAATACGTAGTGTCAAAGTTATCAAAAACTCAATCGTGTTTTAAATTCATGACAGCGTTAGCCTAATATTAACTTTGGCTTAAATGCTTGGATAAACTACCTACTCTTCAATATGCATGTCAATAACCAGACTACCATAAATGCGTTTGAACGTATTGACTAACAGGACAGCATGATTACGATATTCTAGACCTGTTCTTCGAATTGCTTAGAAGACTACTAATGAGTTAACAAAATTAGGCAGGTAGCCTACATTTCTAAAGGCGAAAGCATAGTTTGTGACATGCAAATGCGCTAATAAGTTTAACACAAAACAATTTAATTGGAAAATGAATTCTTGGGAATAATATTATACAACAAACACTTTAACTAATAATAAAGATTGAGATGCAAAAAGTTTCATAATCTAGCCACATTTAACTTTAATTTCCTGCAATTGCATGGTAAACAGGTCGCACTAAATCATAAATAGTGGCATGTTTTGAATAGTTTTATTTACCTTGTAGCTTCCTCGTGGCAGCCATAGCTATGTAAGCGCAAAGATATATAATCCGTACATATTCTAAAGAAGCAAATAAGTAGAGCAACTTGAAATTTGTGATTGTTAATCTTATATAAAACCCTTCGTTTGCGTTCGTAATATCGCTTTGTTCACATTCAATATGTCTTCTGTTCCATTGGCCGCATCACAGCCCACGCGTTTAAAATACGAATAAGCCGAAAAAAATATAATTGTTTATGTAAGTAATTTCATCAATATTTTATATGAAAGTTAATTATAAAATTTCTAAAAAGCCAATGAACTAAAATGTGACTGCAATAGCTGGATTTGGTAATTAGAAATTAATTTTTTAAATTGTATTCATCCGCTCAAGAAATTACAATATTTCCAAACGGAAATTCACCGTTGCAAAATATTAATAAATAACAATTTTTTGATATAACTTAATTTTTATTAATAAATTCTTATTAAATTATATTACAATTTGTACGAAAATTTCCACTTAAACTGATTATTCATTCTTAAATTATTTATTTTTCAACTGTTTTCTAAGTTGATCTTAATTTTTCAGGCTGGCTAACGTTACAAAATGTCAACAAATGTCAGCTGTGCCTGTTTTCGAAAGATTTATTAATTTTTTTATTTAATTTCTAATTAAAATAATAATGTCTGATAGTGAAGAATCAATTGAAGTAACAAATGAAAAAGAACCTGTAGTAGAAGATGGAGTAAAGACATTCAAGGAACTGGTAGGCAGGCATAAATGCAGTTAATTTTACCTTACTCTATGCATAGCGTTACGCATACCACGTGTTTTGCCAATGCGTACGTAGTAAAACAAAATCATTTTTTATTTTTTTAAACCGTTTGCTATTACACTGTAAATGCGATGCAAAAGTGGATTCTGAATTTCAAGCGCTTTGCTATTTTGCAGCCTCCCTGCTTTATTCAATGACTGTATGAAGTGCATCTTAAACCTACCGTGGGACACGTCTAAGGATAGGATGCTGCAAGAACTAGAGTGGTTAAATTCTGAAGACCAAGTATTTCTGGATGTCATGACTTTTATATATAAGATAGGAAACATTCTTCTCCCGGCATATTTGAAGAAAAATAAAAAAATTAAAGATGTTCATAGTTATGACACCAGGAATGCCGATAACTTCATTTTAGAACATAAAAATTTCATGTTTGGTAAAAATTCAGTGTTTGACCTTGGAATTAGTCGTATCAGTTATTATAAATTATAAACTCCCGGCTGAAATCAAGGGGATCGACAAGGAGTACTTTGATTAAAATTATGCGGAATAGTTAATTGCACGGCTCTTTGTGGTACCACTAAATCAACTATACGGTGATCGATCTATTATTGGCAATCATTAGCATTACATGCTACTGTCAACAAAAACAACAACTACGTATTACAGTGAACATATTGGACTATCTTTCCCATTTCTGATCTGTTTAGTCTATTCCCTAGTCCTAGTGTTAATAATAACAATTATGTATAATCTTGATTCTTGACATAAAAAGTATGATGGGTGTTTGTAAGCTTTTAATAAAAATTCTCAGTAGTCAAATCGTAGGCACCCATGGGACATGTGGAATCCCCAGAAAGGACACTGCAATAAGTTCGTTAAAATACACAAGGATAGGCTACACCAGGGAAAGTTAATACGTTTGAAAAAATTAATACTAGAATTTAACGATGTTGGTGAGCTATTATGTTTTTTACTGAAGAGCAAACACTTAATTATTTGCAATAATTTTATGTAAAACATATTCGCAAGGTCCTTTGCGAACACTTCATTTAAGCAATGAATGTGAGCGATGAATTCATTTTGATACACGTCCACTTATCGGTTACAGTTGGTTGACATGCAGTATTAAAATCTACTCGTGATTTTTCTCACTTTCTCATGTTTTTAGGGAGTGATTGATGCTCTGTGTAAGGCATGCGAAAGACTAAAATGGAGCGTTCCAACCAAAATTCAACGGGAAGCAATACCTTTAGCTCTCAGTGGAAAGGACATTATTGGGCTCGCCGAAACTGGTTCTGGAAAGACCGCAGCTTTTGCTATTCCAATTTTGCAAGCTCTTCTTGAGAAGCCTCAAAGATATTTTGCGCTAATTTTAACACCAACTCGTGAGTTGGCGTTTCAGATTTCTGAACAGTTTGAAGCCCTTGGTAAGTTCACATATACTCTATTTCACGTGCATATGCAGTTACAATGTCCCAAAGCAGCATTAAATTTCTGAGCGCCTTGTAGTTGTTCACTATGCCACTTCAATGATGCAAAGTTAGTTCTCGCTGTTGTGAAATAGAAGAGAAATACTAGTAGTTGCATTTAAATTCGCAAAGGTTTTATGAAACTAGTTCGGTTCTTGTAACGTACCCTTGCCACACTGTACTGGTTAACTACCAATGAATTAAATCTTTGGCATGTCGCGAATACAAAGCAGTATTGATCGCCGCTCATGGGTCGAAATATTTTGATTCGCGAACCTTTTGAAAGTACTTACTTACTTACTAGCCAACGCCCACCCTTGGCATTTCTGCCACCAGGCACCGCGCTGACCATTATAGATGTGCCGTGTGTTCATCTCCGGTAAGTCGATCGTTTCTTTCATCATCAAGCATCGGGCAGTCCATGAGGTGGCTGCTGGCGACCATAGGGGTACTCCCGCACAGGACGCAGTCGGGGGACCTCAATATTCCAATTCGGTGAAGGTGGGATGCCAAAAGATTTTGAAAGTGTTATCTGTAATAATTGTACGAAAGTTTATAAACGCACCTTGATTCATTTAGGAAGTGGTGTTGGATTAAAGTCAGCTGTTATCGTTGGGGGTATGGACATGTTCTCGCAGTCTTTAGTGCTTGCCAAAAAACCGCACGTTATCATAGCCACACCAGGCCGTCTTGTCGATCATTTGGAAAACACTAAAGGATTTAGCTTGAAAGCTCTCAAGTATTTGGTGATGGACGAAGCTGATCGCATCCTCAACATGGATTTTGAGGTAAGGTTTATATCTCACTACCTCTCACTTAAAACCTTTTCAAGTATTACTAAATATTATATTAACGTGACCGGTCATGGCACTAGGCTACAGAAACACAAACAACACTATATAAATTTGACTTCATGTTGAAACCGGTCGCGTTAAGTATAATGTTTAGTACTACTTGACAGTGTTGTGGGTTTATTTCACTGCGACAAAGTGTTACAAGGTGAAAGTGGAAGATATAATATGATTGAAATTACTCAACCCTTTTATTCCACAATTTACGCCAAGAGGTAAAGTAAAGTAGATTAATACTTTATGGCGTTATTCGTTTTTGAACTGGAAGATAATCCACTGGTTCCAATATATGTTGGGATGAGGTTCAAGAGTGGACCATTCGTAAATTATCATGTGTATTAAAATAATGCGATGACAAATTGAGGTCCTCCCGGTTCACGGTGTTTCAATATTGTCAACCAAGTTACCTAGTTAATTATAGAATAATTTTATTGTTAAGACTACCTACTTGCAATAATAAATAAATAATGACTTTTGCTGTCAGGACATGTAGCGTAGTGGTACGGACTCTGACTTTCATCCGAAAGGTTGTTGGTTCAAGTACCACACTGGCCACATTTTCTGGCCATGCTTCGGAGGGCATGTAAAGCAGGCGGTCCCGGGCCTTCCTAGCTGAGTGTAAGAGAGGGCTTTATAGCCCTAACTCCGCTAGGTTGGCTTAGTAATAGAAACAATAAAAAGGCCTTATTTATTTATTTATTTATTTAGTGCCGTTGGAGCTATACACTAAACTATAAAGACCCTGGACCACCTGCTTTATATGCCCTCTGAAACATGGGGACCCAAACCAACAACCTTTCGGGTGAAAGTCAGAGTCTACACATTCATTGATTCAGCCAATCAGGGCTAAGGAGCTGCTTGCTGATTGGCCCATTCACGTAAAGAGTGCTTACTGCCTTAATATAAATATATGGTGCTTACTTATTCCTGGTTGAAGATTCGTCTTGTTAATACCTACATGAAGAAAAGTCCTATCCGTCCATGATCCTACAAATAGCAAGTAAAAAGTACTAGATATAGTAACTAATAACTACAGTAGGCACCATAAGTTATCTAGAAGTTTAAGTAGCTGTAAAATCCATTACACTCAGCAAGTGATATTCAAATAATAAATGTTTCCAGGCGGAGTTGGACAAAATTTTGAAAGTAATCCCACGTGATCGGAGAACTTTGCTTTTTTCGGCAACAATGACTAAAAAGGTGCAGAAACTTCAGCGTGCTTCACTTCAAGATCCTGTCAAAGTAGAAGTTTCCAGCAAATATCAAACTGTTGATTCGCTTCAGCAACATTACATATTTATTCCTGTGAAATTTAAAGTGAGTAATATGTTACGTTGTTCATGTTTTCCAACTTTCTTTATGGTCCTATTGTTGCCTATTTGTTTTGAATGTAAAGAAACATTTAAGCATTTGAATTGTCAACTATAATGCATCTAACTCTCTAGTCACAGCTCAGCGCGTTTAATTTTTGGTAACCCTTGATTGCAATATAAATTTAGAGTTTTCACCTGCACTCATGTACGAAGTACAGTGATAGTATTTTCATCGAATAAATTGTCGGTTACGAGATTTTGTTTGCCATTATCCTTGACTCAAAAAAAGGGTTTTGATGGTAGCTCATGCATGTGCGTATGTTTGCGCAGAGCCCAAACTTAGAAATTTAGTGGGATCCTGTATAAAAATCCACTAATGGTGACAACGCAAGAAAATTACCTTCGCTAGTTCGCTTACAGAAATTTTAAGTAGCAAAAAAAACATTTAAATTCTTTTCTCAAAACTGGCTCAAACGATTATCTATAAACTTTGTTCAATTATAGAGTTTATTATTGAGTTTTGGCAACTGTTGTTTTCCCATTATAAGAACTGAACCACAGTTGGCAATTAGGTCTTTTTATGAGAGCTCAATTATTGACCTCGTTGCCAATATCCTACAGTTCATGAGAATGAGTCTGCTGACGGCCTGTTTTTTTTATATTTTTACAATGTAATATAATGAGAAGAACAAAGGAAATCTATAAAACTACATATGACACATAAAATAAGTATATTTATTATTTAAAACCCCCAGGCTTCATAAGAAATTGTCTTGTAGCTTAATTTCCGTTCATAATTAAATATTTGAGTTTAGTTGAAAGTGTCCATTTAAATCTGGTATATAATTACAAAATATTATGATTTTAGGACGTATATTTGGTTGCACTTCTCAATGAGCTTGCTGGCAATACTTGTATGATTTTCTGCGCCACATGCAACAACACTTTGCGAGTGGCGCTTATGCTACGACAATTGGGATTCTCCGCTGTTCCTCTGCACGGTCAAATGTCGCAAAATAAGCGATTAGGAGCTTTGGCGAAGGTATGTTTAATAAATTATAATGCCCTGTTTAAGCCCTCGCTCGCAAATGTGTCAAAAAGACAAATAAGGAAAACAACATTATTAGACAAAACGTCTCTTTATATGTATGGGTTTCCACATATCTGTATTAAACATTTGAGATTATACGTGGAAATAAAAACGCAAATACATGAAATACAATTAAGAGGATATGCTTCGTAGAAAATTACCACCCCGAAATTAGTGGTTTTTATTGACTTATCTTTTAATTATTTAACAAAGCAAGTTATTAAAGATTTGGCTAATATAAGTTCTAAAAGACTACTTTATGCATAATTTAATAGGAAATAATGAATTTTTGGTACCTTAGTTCTTTTATAAAACCATCGGGGACTAAATTTCACGTAAAATAGAATTTTCGGAAAAACTACAAAATCGAAAAGTAAAAATACAAAAATACCCGATTATATGATGTACGAAATAGCCTTCTACAAGTCAAATGCGCCAAATAGGTAATAACTTGCTGAGTTAATCAAATAAAAAATGAAAAGTATTTAATTTTGGGGTGCCAATCCTCATAAGGATTTCTATACTTTTTCATTTTGACTGCGATAGTATTTCGATCTTACCGCTGATATCTGGGTAACCTTCATGAATGTCTACTATATAACCAAGTTCTAATGTACCTTTTAGATTACAATGTATTTGGCATTTAATGTATTTTTTTTTGCCCACAGTTTCGTTCGAAAAATAGATCAATTCTTATCTCAACGGATGTAGCGTCTCGTGGCTTAGACATTCCGCACGTGGACGTGGTGGTTAATTTGGACATACCGACTCACAGTAAAGATTACGTACACCGTGTAGGCAGAACTGCTCGTGCCGGACGTTCTGGAAAAGCTATTACATTTGTAACTCAGGTATGGACGTTTCTTGGTAACTTTACTTGTTATACTGGTGAACACTACGTACCACAAAGGCGGGAATTCCACATACGTACATCGTCAATGAAAATTATGAAATTGAAGGACATTTCAATTTTTCATTGATGGCGGCCATTCCACATGTTTTTTCAAAAATTGACAATTTTCTATTGAAACGTATGCGCCATATTTTTGAAATTTGTTTGCATTTGTTTTTTGAAATTTTGTTTGTATTTGTTTTCTTCTTACACTTATTATTTTTTAATAAAACCTAATAATAGTAGGAGATCCGAAGTAAGATCGACCTTCACCGTTCTGTTTAATGGATGAAAACTGTTTTTAAAAAAAATCAATTAAAATAATTGTACTTGACATATCCCATGACGCCATTTTTTTAATTTTAGTTTGTTTGTTTGTGATTTTACTCTATGATCAATTGATCATTGATCAATTTTAACAATGGCATAGAGTAAAATTGAAATGTCCTTCAATTTCATAATTTTCATTGACGATGTACGTATGTGGAATACCCGCCTAAGTAATTGTTGCCGGCAAATCCCAAGCCTAGTTAAATTTAATGGAAATTTGGTTGCTTTGGCCATACTTGGCACGGTTAGTGGCTCATTTATCAACTTGAAATTGCCCAAAGAGGAGTTTTATCCCACAATCAACCTATTCTATCAAAAAAATTGGCACTAGCTTGCAGGATATCTGGGACAACATAATTTAATAAACCTCAGCCCCTCCCCGCGTACTATCAAATAAATAGAAAAAGCACCAGGAGCATAGTGATGTTGCTATGCTGAATAAGGGTGGACCGTGGCTTTAGCCCGAGTTACATCACATTTTGAAATTTGCGCTAATTGCACCAAGGGAGAATGCAGCCTCGTACATCTTTTATGACCTGTCCGAATTTCAGCCTAGCGCGCTCGTTGTTATTCAATAAGCTATTTACGCTGTCCACAGCAGCTCCCTTCTCATGCTTGCAACTCCTGAGTGGTGTCTCTATATTCACCATTCTTGATGAATTTATCAACGCTGGATGTATCAGTAATTTTTAATCTCGGTCATGGCTAAATGTTCACCGAAGCCAAAGCTAATGCAAAAAAAACCTTGTTACCCAATGTTTATTTTATTGTGACGTATGCCATTTGAACTAGGCATGGATTTTATGAGCTACCCTTCCTAAGCACGATTTAAATCAACATTTCTTCCTGGTCATAAATCTTAAATCCATTATTTCCCTTTTCTAGTATGACGTGGAACTATATCAACGGATCGAGCACTTGATTGGCAAGAAATTGCCTTTATTTCCACTAGAAGAGGATGAAGTGATGGCATTGCAAGAGCGAGTAGCTGAGGCGAATCGTAACAGTAAGATGGAGTTGAAGACCATGGAGGAGAGCAAGGGGAGAAAGAGGAGAGCTCCTGGGGATGACGATGACATGGAGGAGTCTGCGGGATTTAGAAAGAGGCTCAAGGGAAAGCAGGCGGGGAAGAAAAAGTTTGGGAGTACTAAGAGAAGAAAGAAGTAAATATATTGCTGTGGCTGTAAGTGGTTTTATTTATTTATTTCACAATTTTAATTCGTTTATTTGTGAAACCAGTATCACATGTGGATTTTTTTTTTTTAAAATTTGTAGCATACTGAGCTGTGATGTTTTCTCAATTCTTTTACCAAGTCGTTCTACACTATGAAAGTTTTCAACAAAATGACGAGCATACGTTTTCGAAATTTCCAAATTAGCCTATAATTTTTGACATTATAGTTTTCGGTTACGGCTACTGGTTTTACGGATTCGGTTAATTATACTCTAGAGAGCAATAAATCAATGATACGACAGCCCAAAACTTTATTGTATTCGTGGTATTACTACTGCTAGTATTCTAATACATGTCTTTATCTATTATATCCTAGATTTATTTAAAATTGTGGTTCTGAATGCGATTTCGATTGGATTTCCTACCTTTTCGTAATGCGAGCCACCAAGGAGAGTAAAAAATCCTTTCGCGACCCAAAAGTGGGGAACCGCTGCAATATGTTATCGGGTAATTTTGAGTAGAAAATAGAAATGTTTAGGAGTTTAGGATCATTGCGTCATTGCATCATTATGTCCAGGCTTTTGGAACTTATTTCTTCAACGTACATACAATATTGGCTATGGCTAATTTGCCCAAAGATTATTAAATTTTAAAATTCAACCTTGGGACTATCTTTAAAAAAAAGTAGGGAAGTTACCTATTAATAAAATAAATATACGGTAAATATACTAAAAACTGCATTTTCTAAATAAAAAAAATGTCCTTTTCACAACCGATCCTCACGACATAAAATAAAATGTAAGTACCGACAATATTAATACAATTTAATTGAGCAAATAAAAACATTGAAGCTTTTATGCTGTCATCAAAAATTCCTTTTTTGATTCCAAAGAATCGGGTTCGACACTGGCATGGCCGCTGCTACATGCGTCTTCTTCAACTTTGGTAAAAAATTCAGTTGGCGGCAAACGCTCCAAATCTTCTTTTTTCATATTTGCAACAGCACTATGTGGCCTTGGAATGTCATAATCAGGATCTTCCACATTATTTTTCGTAGGTGAACTTCCTACTTCTGATTCAGAAGTTAGCAGAGGCGCTAGTGTCAATTCAGTTAACTTTTGCAGCAGTAAACTTAAGTCGTTCACTTTATCATCCATAACACGCAATTCTTTGTTTTCCTTGTCTGCTGGTAGTTCCTTAGTAGATAAAGAATCAGCTGATAGCTGGAATTGGAGTACAATATCTTCTGCTCCCGATGTTTCTGTCTGTTGTACCAATGCTATCAATGCTACTTCCGGAGAATCATTCTCCGAGTCTTGTTTTATATTATCGTTTTCAACGGTATCACTGCTTGCTTCAGTAGTAGGTGCCACATTTAAAGTAGGCGTAACTTCTAAAGCAGGCGTGCTTTCCTCCTTCAGATCGTTGTCTATTTCTTTAATTGTTTCTGAACATTCTAACCCATCCTCTTCATCCAAAGATTCTTCTCTAAAAGCCGTAACACCTTCATCATCGTTATAAGTTTTCTCTGCTGCCTCATTGGGGTCATGCCGAATTTCAATTATTAATGGTTCATTTGAGCCTTGATTACATTCATAGAAAAGAGTAGTCACTTTTCTATTATCTTCCTTAATATCGTCTTCTGGAAGACATATCGTTGTTTTATTATCATTCTGATTGTGATTCCTATCACACTCAAGTTCTTTCAATTCTTTGATCAACATCTCAATTCCATCTTTAGTATCCATCTCTATTTTACTACTGCCTGTTTTCTCAATCAAATTATGATTGGTATCTTCAGAAATTTGTGTCTCTTTTGACGTCGATGGAGTTAATGACTCAAATGCACCACTTGATTCAATGCTCTTAGACTTAGGAATGCTGTACATGGCGTTTTTCTCTTCTTCAGTCAGTGTTCTAGTATTTACAACCTCTTGTGCCAATGCTTCACCAAAGTTGGTGTTTATAACTGAGTCTATGACTGGTTTTCTAATAACCTGATAATGACCGGAGATGTCACTTTCTTCAGATTCTTCTATATTTTCTTCACAATTCAGAGCATTAGAGCTTAAAGATTGTCTTGGTGGTAGTGCAGGAGGACTTTCTTTTGATTTCGCTTTCTCCTTTGCAGCTAGTCTTATTTTTAATTCATCCATTGTGTCCCCTGGTAGCAGAGGTTTGAAAGCTGTGAGTGAATTTGAATTAGAACCAATCGTATCGTAAAAGGGATCCTCTTCTGATTCAGGTTCAGTTACTTTGTCAACTTCAGGTTTATGAACCTTTTCAACCTCAGCTTCAAGTTCATTAACTTCTTCAACGTCATTTTTCACTCTAGATTTTCCAATAATTTTATTAAGAAAGCTCTCCCTGTGTCTTTTCGGCATTCTTGTTGAGGGGTCTGTTGACGAAGGTCGACGACGTAACGCTGTTCGGATTCTACCTAAAGTAGAGTGGCGCGTGTCCCCTGCAGAATTGATACCATGTCCTGCAGAGGCTTCAGCTTTCAATCTAAAAAGAATTTGTAATGTAGTGAATGTTTATGTACTGCACTCGTATTTTACATCAACCACTAATGTTCTTTTGTTTGTCGCAAGGAAATGAAAGTAGATTACTTAGGAATTATAACGGGAATATCCTATAAATGTCAAGATGAATTCCAACGTATTGTATATTATGGCACTATCATTGACTAGTCTCTGAAATTGATGTTAACCTCGCCAGTGATTACGAAACTGCTTAAACCGATTACACTTTATTTATTTATTTATTTTTATTGCTTTTTATAACAGGTTAATCGCATACAAACAATTTAATCAATGTATCCGATTGACCTCTTCAGTCGCCTCTGTAGGTTACTACCCGTATTGAGTTACGGCACGTCTCCTACCGCATGGCGTGTAGAGACTCAAGTGCAAGCACGCTACCACCTGGCCATCGAAGTCCATGGACTTGATGACATTCCTGTAAGATTCTTGAAAGCGCTGGAGTGGTCAATAATGCAAAGGAAAGACGCATTTATGGATATCATTTTCAATTGGATTTTCTTAGTTTTGGTACTAATAATGGGGGGAAAAAAAATTCTACAGCTATCTCAACAGGAGCAAACCAGGCTTACTCTAGGCTACCCTCGCACACCTCTGGCATGAGGGGGCACTTCAGCTTCAAAATACACGAATTATTATTATTATTATTATTATTATTATTATTATTATTTCACCCACCTTGTTGGAGGAGTCATTTGGTTTCTCCATACAATATCCAGACTCCCACTGTGCCGACTGTGAGGCAAAGGATTAAGTTGTGAAGGAAGATTCTCGCAGGAGAGGTGTTGATGGGGTGACAACCCTTTTCCTATTGATTCAAGCAGACTCTGAAGCCACTTCGCTTGGGTTTCCTGGTCATGTACTTTCTGGAATTGCATTAGACGTGAAATCAGTAAACTCTTAAATGAAAGATGTTTTTAAGAGCTAAGGCGGGGATTCCACCGACCGGCTAGGGCTAAATACAAAAACGGTGACGTGGTAGCAGACATTCAAGAATTAGGCGGGGTTTCCACCGACCTCGCATTGCAGAATGCAAATGACATTGACGGAAATTAGAATTTTTCTTTTTATAGTAATATATTAAAATGTTTGTACTTAACATATCCCATGACGCCATTTTTTAATTATAGTTTGTTTGTTTGTGATTTTACTGTGTGATCATTGATCAATTTTAACTATGGCATAGAGGAAAACAAACATTTCCGTCAATGTCATTTGCATTCTGCAATGCGAGGTCGGTGGAAACCCCACCTAAGTTTTGAATGTCTGCTACCACGTCACCGTTTTTGTATTTAGCCCTAGCCGGTTGGTGGAATCCCCGCCTAATCGGAGGACCGCCACTAGGCGTTTTAGGGAGATTGAGACGGCGACCAATGTTCGACTTCCGGAAAATTTCTCCACAACTTATCATTTCATGACCCCCTGAGCCTAAATCAACCCCCCGTTCAAAATGTTATGCATATACATATATATATATATACACATACAGTCATGGAAAAAATAATAAGAACACAGAGTTTTCCACTAATTTCTCCTGAACTATTAGAGATAATTGCACCAAACTTTGGCATGAACACCACTCCCTAGAGGTAATTCATTACTGTTACCATCTGTTATAAGCAATGCTTACTTCTTTCAAAATTGAAGATAGTTGAAATCTGGCTGGCAAAAATCGCGAGATAATTTGAGCTATGTCACGATATATTTTTCCCTATTCTGCAGTTAATAAGTTAAAACAGTGAACTTCTGAAGATATGCAGCGATATACAGCATTGCTCGGCAGAGGAGAGACCCGTCATCTCGTAAATATTCTTCGATTTGGTGAAACAAAATTGATCATACAAAAGTCTTGATCGAGTTCGTTAACCAGCTAGATCCGCCATTTTGTGTCAAGATGGCGGCCGATTAAAACCTTTTACACAAGATTGTTTTGTGTGTTGATGTTGTGGTCGGGAAAAGAATGAAGTATTTTTATTATTTTTTATTACAAGCATAGCGTAGGTAGCATATGGGAAAAACGCTTGCATGGAATCCCCCTACGATACACCTGATCGGCCGAAAGGGGATTTTTTGTACGTTGTTGATTTAAAAGGAACTAGTTATCGTATAGCAGTCAAAAATAGACCAAGGGGCCACAGTTCTTGAGCTCCTTCCTCGGGACTATACACCAATTGTGTATTTTATACTAATCTAAATCAATAATTGTGGCCAATATGTGTTAGAAAGTGGTACATGCAATGTATCAAAATGCTCTGAAAAATGCATTCTGTTAATATTTTTGACAGCTCTATGATTGATTTTTGGTGAGTTATTTAATTTTTACACTTATAAGGCTTTTCCCCCTCTAGCTGTCTCTGAATATGAGTTTAATATGACGTCACTATTTTTATTATTAAATTGGAAATTAGGTAACCGCAAACCGTCCGGTCCATACACCGTCTTGCAAACACTTAACAGTTTCATGGAAAACGTAGTAGAATCCGGGATGATAGGCCGTGGTCGTTCTAAAAGCGTACTTCCAAACGTTTCGTCAACATCTGCGGTCGACATCTTCAGTGGAACTGAGTAAAAGTAAAATGTCAGTGCACATCCCCTTGCCCAAACAGTTGCTGCTGAGCCTCCGAGATACAATGTTAGAAGTCTATGCAGTTCCACAGATGATGTCGACCGCAGATGTTGGCGAAACGTTTGTAAGTACGCTTTCAGAACGATCACGGCCTATCACCCCGGGTTCTACTGCTTCGTCACGTAACTCCGGCCTGAAAGCCTTTGTAATTATATTAGTTTCATGGGACGCCCAGGATATAGGGTTTGGTCGTGGACTTGGGTTTGGTCGAATTTCTTCTGGAGGTGGCACAGGACTGTGCAGACTGTGCTGTTCTGAAAGATGAGCATGGCTATTTTCCTCAATGGCGCCACTAACCTCAATTGCTTGTGAATGACATGAATGTCCTGTGAATGACATGAATGTCCTGTGAATGGCATGTGCCTCCAATTGTAGAAGTAGTCTTTTCAGTGCTCAATTAAATTTTATGCATCTCCTGTGACAATGGAGGATATTGTGGACTTCTTACGGCAAATGACATTCTACAGTATTTTGAAAAGTTTATGTCACTGCAGTGAAAACAGTGTCAGTTTTACATAAAAATAAATTAAACCTACCAATATTAGTGTTGTGGATCGAGACACGATATGTATGATAGGATCGCGACTATTTCGTCTGGGTTGTACACTGCTGACTAGAGCCATATTCAATGAGCCTCGACACGGCGACAGGTTCAGGTATTCCAGTTGAGACCTGTAGTAGAGGAGCAGATGGTCTTCTAACACGAACCAGTACCGTTTCCATAGCTGGAACAGTTACGCTTTACATTTTTTGGTATAGTAGGGGCAATTTGACGTGCTGAGTTTCCAGAAGTAGTAGAAGTGTAGGTCGAAAAAAATACGCATAATAATTTAGTTAACCGGAAACAGCTGTTAGTCAGCCGCTATCAAATCAAATCAAATCGCCGGTATTGATAACAGTCTCCTTATTAACTTTGTAAAACTTAATGTCACTCATAGTGAACAAAATAACTTTACAAAGTTACAAAGTCGCATCCGCAGAAAATATCTCTACATGTTGATGATATATACGGTATAATTATTATTGTTCGTTGTTTCTAACGCCTGCTTTCAGCATTTCTGCTTTAAGCAACCCTGTCAGCCTGGCTGGGGGAGTGAGTCTGTTACCTTTAGGGACCCTAAGGGCAGACTCTTTCACCTCGGGGAGAAGGGGAGTTGACTGACAGGGTGGACTCCTGATTATAGTGGAATCCGAACCACTTGGGGAACATTGTAAAGTCACACGGTTAATTCGGAGGTGACCAGGACTCGCCACGCACTCAGACTGACGGCACGTTATCATGTCCCACCATGTTCCTCTGCCAACGCCTTGCACACTACCATGTTTGCCGCAGTTTGGAACAGGCTCTGTTTTGGTTGATTCAGCATGGTATGGCCGCTCACAAATGTGTTCCTCGTAACCGTTAATTGAGTAGCTGGTGAGAAATCAAATTGGATTTACTGAATTTTACGCACCATTGACCCTTTTTTGTCCAGAAAACCTGCAATTTTCACAGACTTGGAAACTTTTGAGCAAACATCTGGCTCCTCCGCCATTCTCCACCCTGAAAATTAAAACATTGTAATACCATACCGTAGTACAGTACTGTACTGTTTGGCCTAACAGACAAATGTTCGACTAATTTTAAGTGTAATTTCAAGCTATTATGTTGTGTTATGATGTGTCTGGTTTAAAAGTAGACGAACATATTGTTTACAAATATTTTTATATACACAAAGAGAATAATGTACATATTAGGGCTCTATATTATACAGGTATTGTCATCCGCCATTTTGAATCCATTTTAAGTCTGGTATATAAGCAAAGCATTGGGTCTTTACCTATTTATTTTTATAAATTTATCGTTGTTTATTTATTATTATTTTAAACAAACGTTCTACCAATTAGGGAAACTAAAAAAAACTAAAACGTGTTTTCGTTCTATTTAATATTTTACTTTCTTACAATACTTACCATATAGGATTCAAAATGGCGAATGACAATACCCGGGTATATAGTGCCTTAGTATATATTATTGTGTATATATTTATTTATATATTATTTTCCTTATACTATTAAACCACAGACACATCATAACACAACATACTGTATATTACAAAGCCTTAGCTCTGACTTTCACCCAAAAGGTTTTTGGTTCGAGTCCCATACTGGCTACATTTTCTGGCCATGCTTCGGAGGACATGTAAAGCAGACGGTCCCAGGCTTTCCTAGTTGAGTGTAAGAGAGGGCTTTATAGCCCTAACTTAGTAATAGAAACAATAAAAGGTCCTTATTTATTTATTTTATTTTTAGCTTATGGAAGCTCAGTGCTTCTTATTGGTAAATCTTGCCTTTCTGCAACTTATAGTCTGACCAATCTGCTTTTCACTGCTGGGCTTCCGCGCTCATGCTGTTGTTAGTCCCAATTTCTCCTCGGAGTGTTCTAAAGAGGGGGGTTGAATTGAGGTACTAGTGAGGCTTCTATACGCTTCAGTTGCAGTGTGTACAGAAACGGTAGAAGAGTTCTGGGTCTTTTTAGTACGACTATACTTTTTTTTTTAGTTACACCATAGCATTAGGCTTCCGCTATCAGCTTACTTGCAGACCAATACAACACATAATCTGGTACTACTATACTGTACTAATGCGGTTAGTAGCGGGGCATTGCCGTATAACAACATGGCGGCTGGCACTCGCGTGCTGGGGAGTGATGTGTGACCGAGTGCATAATGAGGAAATATTATTAGACCTAAAAACTCTTGAGCTCTCTTGAATTCTTTCCCGTCTGTGGAACACAATAGTCTCAACGAGCTGTGATCAGATACTAATGAAATTACATAAGTGCAGACGCTTTCATTATTTCCAAATTCATGCCATGTACTACCCGACCACGGTAAGATGGCACTTGGAACACTTTGTTTATTTGATTTTTATAAGTGTTCCAAGTGCCATCCTATCGTGGTTGGCTAGTAAGCATTGAAACTTTCTTTGCATAGTCGGCAATTCCACCGGCGAATTTACTTCAATTGTGATGAGATTTTTTGTTTGTTTTGTTTTAAGGGGACTATTATGTAGATACTTAACTTACCTATTATAAATTAAATTATAATATGGTAGCAGACATCATTAATAAGGCTGTACCATATTATAACTTAATTTATAATAGATAAGTTAAGTATCTACATAATAGTCTCCTTAAAACAAAACAAACAAAAAATCTCAAATCACAAATGAAGTAAATTCGCCGGTGGAATTGCCGGCTTATTAACTTAATTTTTTACCGCCTTTATTAAAAAAAAAACATCCTCTAAAAAGTTCCCCCAAACCCACTCTAGATAGCTGCAGCAATAATTTAGTGTCTGTGATATTTATAAGTAATTACCTTGTTGGTATTCATTAGGTAACAATGAGTAAAAATGACTTTATACCATCATACCGTCACCAAATAAATAAATGCTGCAACTTTTCATAAATTTTGGCCTTGTATTTCCAATTTTTTCATTTTTCAATGGCCCCCCCTCCCCAGGATTTCGTTAAAAATGTTTGATATGAAAACAATATTCTGCCTATCGCCAAATGTGTTGTACGTAATAGGTGTTTGTAATCTCTGTTATTGTCTCGTATGCTCCATTTTCTCCGTTGCTCTATATTTAATGATAAATAATAATAATGTTACCGAAATTAGTGCACAATATTTGAAATGAAAAAATCGCATAATAGTACTGTCTAATCATGCCTACACATTGTTGTATTGTTCACTTCGGATTGAGTGGTTGCATTTTATCGTAACAGGCGACCCACGCTGTTACAAATATACTCATATATATCTAATGTAAGTAATGTTTACTACATTACTACTAGACACAAGGTCGCAAGGTTACTACATTGTAAATTTTATACATTTGTTCCAAATCGCGAAATAGGTTAAGTTACTTATACGTAGTATAAGGAAAGCTTTGTGATGGTCTAAATTTTCGATTCCGAGATTTCAACGGAACTACAGGTTTTGAGGTACCAGGAACCCAAAAAAGTGTTTTTTACGAGATGTCTATCTATCGCTCTGTCTGTCTGTCTGTCTGTTCATCGATTTCCCGGCACACTACTCGGTCGATTTTGATGAAATTTGGCGTGTAGGTTTACAAAAATTATGCCTAAGGACAATTTTTCTTATTTTGGGCTAACTCAATTTGGGGTGATTTTATTCTCAAAAAACTAAAAAAAAACGCCTAAAAATTTATTTCTCAAAAATGGCTCCAACGATTTCTTTCAAATTCACATATATTGTAGCCGTTATTAATGTCAACAAAATGCGGTGGGTTGCTTGCCCCTTGATAGTTTGCTCCTGGGGGTAAAAATAAAAAAAATAACTCATTTTTTCATGAAAAATGAAAAAAAATATTTTTTCTGCGGAACCATTCTATCGATGATTTCTACATTCAGGTATGCTGTAGGTGTTAACTAGAGTAACAAAACCGAACAGGTTGCATTCCTAAAAACAGATTTGATTTTGTGCAAAAAAATTATTTTTGAACAAAATTATGGAAAATTCAAGCTCCAATACATTGCCATTATTACCATAGGAAAATTATTCACAATGAAATTACTCATATTATCTATCTACTAATTGATAAATTGGAAAGCATGTTCGAGTAAACTCGGACCGGTTCTTTCAAAATGTCCGTTCAATTTTTCATGTTTTCCTTTCCCTAATGAAACTAGGACCTAGCCAGTACTGAACATCTATGACGTTGTACTATATACTATAGGAAATTTCTAGCCGAATACACTTAGCCAGATTAGCTTTTAACTTAAAGTCACAGATATTCGAATCTGACAACATCGACTACACGTAAGGAAAAGACATCTCAAAACTCTAGTGTGGAGTGTGCTCTTTTACGGAAGTGAAACATGGTGCATTTACGAACATGACAAAAAAAAAACTGGAAGTCTTTGATTTGTGGTGCTACTAAAGAATTTTGAAAATCCCATGGAGAGACCACATAGCCAACGAAGAAGTGCTCCATAAAAGAGCTATTATGGCCACCATTTCAACAAGAAGGGACAAATGGATGGGGCCTATTCTGAGACACGAAGGACTCCCCAAGAAGATCATTGAGGATATGATTGAAGGCACTAACTGAATAGGGTGTCAGAGGAAGGATTACCTAGAGGATGTCATGAAGGACCTAGGGTGCGACACCTATAAAGGACTGAAAAGGACCGCACAAAACAGCCAAGAGTAGAGGAGAATAATGCAGCGTTCGCTGCAAACCAATCCATAGATTGCAACTCGAGAAGAAGACTAAAGGTTACGGACAGATTCTTAAAACCCCCAACTGTACAGGTATATAATGTAAAGAAACCTAAAGAAGGGTTTACCAGTAAAATTTCTGGGAATTCAATTGCTTGTGAACCTGGCTTATACTGTAAGCCTACAGATGGGCTGTATTAAGCGTCCAGAAAATACAGTTCTAAATACTTACAATATCTATCTCAGTGAGGTGTATGAGGGAATGGTATATAGCTTACCCCATTGCCAGGACAATAATGATTTTTTTTTAATTTTACACGATGGAAAATACAATCAGTTCAGTTCAAAAACCAGAGTTTGAGGCTAGCTCCAACCATATATGGGAAATAATTGTCCAAAGGTCTTATTTTCTACTATCACCCAGTCCTTATGAGTGGGAATATACGGGGAGTCATTGCTCAGAGCTTTTACCAACTTATTTTGTACTACAAATTTTCATGTATTGAAAAAATGCAAAAGTAGTCGAAAAAAAGAAGCTTACCGTTATTCCTTCGGTAATCCAATATGGACAATTCAGTTGAAATCACATAATAATCGTACCTATGAAGCCTTGTTCTGCGGGCTATGGCGTGAAACAGTAGAATGCACGGGGCTCCCAGTACTGTATGCTCCGATACCCGCCGATAGACAAGCTTCCGGCAGCGTTGATAAACTGAGCGTATATACCACTCTACTATTGTCATGTTGACGATGGCTTAAATTTATTTTTAATTCTAACAATGACTACTAGCTAAATTATCGTTTTTAAAGAATGCTCAAAATGTATTCCGATTTTTTTTATATTTTACTATGTGTCGCAGTCTTTCATTGATTGGGGGAGTTTTTTGAAAATGTTATTCGTTTGAAGTTCAGGGAGCTCTTGCAATGGTTGTACGCCGCTTTGTGCGTTTAGGGCGTCTAATTAGACAGGAGACCACTAAATGCGTCACCATATGAGGTGTAGTTGCTGATTTTTTTACACAGATGGACTGTGTATGATAAGTTTCTTGGAATGATTGGTTTTGGGTTTCAATTGACGTAATAAGTAGAGGAAGAAGAACGCAATGATCCACAGTAAAATACTTTAATAGTGACCGGTTTCGGATAAAATCCATCATCAGACTCTTATCCGAAACCGGTCACTATTAAAGTATTTTACTGTGGATCATTGCGTTCTTCTTCGTCTACTCATGATGTTCTCCAAGTTCCACGAAGTCACCAAGGAAACTCTCACAAGGATCAATTGACGTAATCGTATCCAAAGTTGAATTGTTGAAGTTGAAGAAAAGTTAAAAATAGCTGACGGTTATAAGAAACCGAAAAAAGAATACTTCGGCCATGTGATGATGAACGAAAAGTATCGTCTTCTGCATGTAATAATCCGTAAGGGAAGAAGGACTGAGGGCTCCCGGCAGAAGAAGAACATCCTGGTTAAAAACCTGAGGCAGTCGTTTGGCAAGAGCAAGACTTTCAGAGCAGCAGTCTCAAAGATACAAATTGCCATGATGATCGCCAATCTTCTGTAGAAGAGGCATTTAAAGAAGAATTGTTATCTGTGTCTACCTACCTACCTAAAAAGTTTTGGTCAACTAAAATTTGCACATTTTTAGTGTTGGATAAAATTAGCTTTCGTGCACACATGCCATCAGTTTTATAGGAAGGGGCCGACAAGGTCGTACCCAAGAAATCTTAGGGGGGGGGGGGGGAATTCAGTCGGTTGAACAATACTCGTATGAAATGTAGTAAAATCATAACCTATGTATCCAACGTCTAATTGTAAGTAACATATACACATGTTGTACCCTGCAAAAAGGGGACCCTGGCTGTTCAGTTGACCCCCGCTCCTTGGTAAGGCCTTGGAATGGGGACGAAGATGAGAAGCATATTTAATTTTACTGCGCTTTGTCACCTATGGGGGGGGGGGGTGTCGGTGGTACGGCATTACGGCATTGGCACATCTACTTCTAGGTAGGACTACTTACCGAAATATATTCCTGTAAAACTCATGATAAGAATTCTTTAATAACATAAAATAAAACTATTAAAAAATTATTAGAATCATATAGTTATACTATTAAAACTTTAAATAAAATAAAATACTTTCAATCTATCTAAAGCTGCGACGACACTACATTGCCACCAGAGCAAACCTTGTCTCAACAAATCCGAACATAGTGTTGTCTGTTCGCAACGGTTTTAAGTTATCTGATATTACAGAGTTACAACACTAATATACTTTGGCCATGTGATGAGGAACGAAGTATCGCCTTCTGCAGTAATAATCGGAGGAAGAACATCCTCTTTATAACCGAAATTAGATGATTTAGAAAAACTGAACTTGGCGGGGTTTGAACCCATAATCAACGCCTATCCGGGCGTTGTCTAAGAATTAAATACCAAGCTTCACAGAAAATAATAATATAATGATCATTATCCATTTACAACTCCAGTTGCCCGGGTGTGATATGTGAGCCTCCTTCACTCTCTCCACTTCAGATTATACGGCACTTCCTTTGATGGTACTGGCCCCACTCTACTGGGATCATCCTCAATCTTGTTCTTGTTTCTCTTCCTTGGTCTTCCTCTTCTTCGTGTTTCCTCTATTACTTCCTCCAGCCGTTTCCTCGAGCACCAGCTGTTATCCATTCGTTTTACAGAAAATAATAGTCGGCTAGTCATAAATATACATTCTCATGTCTTTCCTTTCATTTTTTTTAGGTAGGTTCATCTACCTGTTGAGATGGCGACCAATGTTCGACTTCCGGAAAATTTCTTCACAACTTTTCATTTTATGACCCCCTGAGTCTAAAACCACCCTCCGTTCAAAATGTTACATACATATATTATATTGGTGTATGCATGAATGTACAATATACTGTATGCACTAGTACAATATACAGTACAGTATATAGATTTTAGGAAACACTAACTTCCGTAAATATTATCCGATTTTGTTGAAACTTGGCACAAAAATTGATCATACAAATGTCTTGATCGAGTTCGTTAACCAGCTAGATCCACTGTTTAGTTACAAGATGGCGGCCGATTGAAACCTTATATAATTCATATCTCAGTTTACATTGGTCGCAGAGGAATGAATTAAAATCTGACCGAAAGCCCGTATTATTATCTACGATAATGGTGATCAGCACTTTTTACGGCAAATCAACCATTTTAAGATGGCGTCCAGTCAATGGGAAAATAAATTGATAAGTAAAATTTCATAGTGGTCATTGTGGTTCGAAATTTGGAACTCAAGAGTGATTTGTGTGTTGATGTTGTGGTTGGGAAAATAATGAAGTATTTTTCTATTTTTTATTACATAACGTAGGTGGCGTAGAGGACAAGCAGGGTCTGTGGAATCTCCCTACACCTGATCGACCATAGGGATTTTTGAAATATTTGAGGGGTACCGCTGCAGGCTCCGAATCCACAGCAGCTTTCAAATTTTGGGAACACACGTGGCGTGTACCTAACAGGTGTCGCATGCAATACCCCACGCGCAGCATTGACGCGCCAATCAATAGCACATCAAACCCTTAACCTTTCAACTCCATATCCATTCTCCAGGGAGACCCATCTGTATCCAATTATTTACTCCAGTATCTGCGGAAATTGGATACCCTGAGCTCGCAGTATAGGAACAAAGAAATACTGACTCCAACCATCTGGAGAGCGATTGAAATTATCTCGTGCTTTGGGACTTTAGACGTTTTCAGACGATTCTATTTATGGAGTATACTGGCTCCGATCATCATTCTAACCGAAATTAAAGAATAAACAAACATCTTGACGAACCCACGATTTATGCCTTGCCGGGGCATCTTGTTAGGTAACTACAATGCCCCTGCAAAACATCAATCAATCAATATAATACAATCATACTATGTACATAGATCGTGGGTTCAAATCAGGCCAAGCCCAGATTTTTGTTGATTTCGGTTATAACAAGGACGTTGTCGATCTCTTTAATCTAAGGGCCCTTTTATAGCAGGGTCTTAACCACGCGGGTCAGGCATAAAATAAACATAATGCTACGAGTAAAAATTGGTAATTATTCTGACGATTAAAAGTTGTTCATTGCTTTGGGTAAATCTTGGCTGTATTGTCATCCATCTACAAGTTAAAATGCGGGGAATAGTTGTCTACTATAATGAACTGCGGTTAATATACTATCATATGG
Organism: Psococerastis gibbosa; assembly: GCA_963971405.1. Lineage (NCBI taxonomy): Eukaryota > Metazoa > Arthropoda > Insecta > Psocodea > Psocidae > Psococerastis > Psococerastis gibbosa. Next base: position 10,580,110 of record OZ020491.1, on the reverse strand, counting down.
CATAGAATCACTTGAAATTATCCCCAGGAGTTCAATCGTCAAAATTCAAGGTAGGGAACGAGACCATTTTTAACTTCAGGTTTAGGAATTAGTAGGGCCACTGGAAAGGGTTTTTGATGAGCTCTACGCAATATACCAACAACCTACGATAGTAGCCGAAATCAAGAGAGTCCGCATCAGGTGGCTAGGGCACGTGGAACGAATTGCAGACAATAGGGCAACAAGAGCAGCCTTACACAAGGTGCCCCAAGGGAGAAGACGAGTGGGATGACCACGGATGTGATGGCTGGACGACGTCAAGGTGGATCTGGCGACCCTTAGCGTCGATGACTGGTGAAGGAGAGTGCAGGACCGCGCAGGCTGGCGCGATGTGGCAGAGAAGGCCGAGGCTCTTCAGGGGCCGTAGCGCCAAGGAGTATTCATAGTATTGTAAAAGTTTTGTTGGGAATCTCTGGGCTGAATTAATTCAATTTTATAACTTGTGTAGGCCTAGGTACCGTACCTAGTGTCGACAATATCAAGAAAAAACGAAAAAAATACCAGAAATTGAAGCCACATGAACGAATTATTTCCTCTAAACTAGCCTAATATATAGGTATAATATAGGTATGATATAGTATAGTAGGTGCAAGGCCGTAGCCAGGTTATTTTTTCGGGGGGGGGGGGATTCAGAAATTTTATTAGATATTACATAGTAGTTTTTATTTTTCCTCAAAATCCGATTCTATCTAGTGTCAAGCTATTCCATTTCGGGGGGGGACCCCCCATGAACCCCCCCTGGCTACGGCCTTGAGTATGTGTATTTTTAAGCTTTGCTACAACTGCAATTTTCGCATTGCCGACGAAACACCAGCAAAAAGGCATTAACAGCAATCAAAACGCCTTGTTGCTGCAACGTACCTCATTTTTTCAGCTGTAATGGACATAGCATGTTTTGTTAGTTAATTTTCCAGCAGAGCTTTCCTCCAGCATGGCTGACGGATGAGGTGCTGGAAATTTTGTGGAGAAAATGTTCTCCATCCTCACTTCTACTAATCTGTCTTTAGCTTCTAATGATACTGTTTTGGAATATTTTAACGGTAAGAATTTAATTTTTATTGCTTAACTTTTATGACAGTGGTTAGTATATTGTTAATTAATTAATGATATTTATCATTGCAGCCCTGGATTTAATCACTATTGTTATCTAGGTAAGGTATTGTCTGAGGGCTGTTTTGAAGGACGTTTGGATTCTTTATTTTGCGTTTATTTTCTGTTTTTTTAATCAATCTACATTACGTAGGCTATAAACCAATTTTGTTGTAAAACGTATTCTCAGACTAAGTAGGTAATAGGCTTAATTGCCCCATAAGTTTCCTCTTCTTCTCCTAATGTCTCTTCTATCGAAGATTGGCGATCATCATGGCAGTTGTAGTCACAATGACTATACTAGGGAATTGTAATGCAGTGGTTTCTTGTTGCCTTCTGCACCCTTATGCCGTTGACTCTTCATTTAGATCCTCCGCGTTCGGGGCCAGTTTGCCAACCCCAGGACATAGGAGTATCCTGGACAGAAAAGTCTATTTTTCGTTTATCCCAGCTCAAACTCGGTCCCCTATCTGTTCAATCGCCACAACGCGCTTTCATTTTCACCACGAAGAGGTACTGATTCGGAATTTAACCATAAGTCATTACTCAGAAGCTCAGCTATTTTGAACTTTCTAAATTGTTCAAAGCCTTTGTATTAAATTAAACATTCATACTTTACATAGATCTATTAAGTTATGCCACAGTGGGGCATAAAATGAAAAGGATTTGACATAAAAATAAGAAGTATGAGGGTAGTAGATAGACGAAAATTTGCGTAGGCTATGTGTCTAAACATAATACAAATGATTTTGTGACTTCCCAGGTACCGACTATGATCAAGTCAGCAATAGCAGCCAACACATTGGGTCTATTGATGAAAAAACAAGACACAAACCCGAAGATTTCGCTAGTATTGCCAAACGGGAGCTCCGATGGGTGTTGATTCTCCACACATATGGCTTCGGATTCCTGTTTTTCATCCTGGCCTTTTACACATTTTTCTCCATTCTCAACCTGCGGTAAGCGTCTTTAGATGTAACTAAGGGGCTTATTCCACCGACCGGCTAGGGCTAAATACAAATACGGTGACGTGGTAACAGACATTCAAGACTTAGGCGGGGTTTCCAACGACCTCGCATTGCAGAATGCAAATGACATTGACGGAAATGTTTGTTTTACTCTATGCCATAGTTAAAATTGATCAATGATCATACAGTAAAATCACAAACAAACTAAAATTAAAAAATGGCGTCGTGGGATATGTTAATTACAAACATTTTAATAGATTTCCATAAAAAGAAATACAAACATTTCCGTCAATGTCATTTGCATTCTGCAATGCGAGGTCGATGGAAACCCCGCCTAAGTCTTGAATGTCTGTTACCACGTCACCGTATTTGTATTTAGCCCTAGCCGGTCGGTGGAATATGCGCCTTATGTTTGTTTCCTATTTATACGTTAGTAGGGTCTATAAGGAAAGTTTTGTGATGGTCGAAGTTTTCGATTCCAAGGTTTCAAACGAAATATGCGTTTTGAGGTCCCAGGAACCAAAAAAGTGGTACAATTTATGTAATACTAGTATCTGTCTGTCTGTTCGTCGATTTGTGGACAAACTACTGGATGGATTTTGATGAAATTTGGCATGTGTATTCAAAAAACTCATATTTTGGTTCCTTTTTTTTCTATTTTGCACTGACGCAGTTTTGAGGGATTGAAAAAATTCAAAAAAATAAAGTTTCTCAAAAATTCTATTTTATTCTTTTTTCAATCCCCATATATTTTAGTAGTTATTAATGTAAACAAAACCCACCAGGTCACTTGCCCTTTGAAAGTTTGGTTCTGTGGGTAAAAAAATCAAAAAAATCTGATGAGCCCTTTTGTGGATAACAATATTAATGACTTTTTTGTTCTATTACTAAGCCAACCTAGCGGAGTTAGGGCTATAAAGCCCTCTCTTACACTCTATTTGGAAGGCCCGGGACCGCCTGCTTTACATGCCCTCCAAAGCATGGCCAGAAAATGTAGGAAGTCTAGGACTCGAACCAACAACCTTTCGGGTGAAAGTCAGAGTCCGTACCACTACTCTACATGTCTTGGATGCTTCCTAACTTCACTTAGGCCTATGATTTAGGTGCTAAATTGAGTAACCAAACCGAACAGGTTGCTTTCCGAAGTACAGTTTTAGTTTTGAAGAAAAGTATATTTCTTGAAAAAATATGATTATGTACTTGTGAAGTATAATATCGGTCTGCCAATTCTACTATAGACTATGCAATTGTCCCATCGATGAATTCTGTATCTCTAGGACTATTATTTACCATGGAACTACTTCGGTGGCAAGGTGGTAGCGTGCTTGTACTTGTGCGAGTATCTACACACATCGCGGTCGGAGACGTGTCGTAACTCGACACAGGTGCCTCGGTGGTGGCTTAGTGAGGCGTCGGATACACTCATTAAATTGTTTGTACTCGATTTAACCTTTTGTAATATCTATTATGGGATTTATACTATATATACTAATTATAAATTATATGGGTTCACTCGTACCGATTCTTGTTTTTACTGCAGGCCAATTTACAAATTTTTAGTGTCTGGTTCTCAATCCTAATTTTGTTTCAGTTCATTCATCTCCAGCCGTCCATTTATGTCAACAATTAATGGTTTCCTCTGTCTGCTGGGAGCCTCAAGATCAGCGTGTCTTTTTATTGACCCTTACAACTTCAAAGAGGTATGTGCAATATGTTAAGTAGCCTACTTATAATTGTAGAAAGAATGAGACGCAACTGATCCACAATAAAATATATTAAACGTGACCGGTTTCGGTAAAATACCATCATCAGACATAAACAAATAAATGAAACACGCCTTTATATACATACCAAGGAGGGGTGGGGGATACAATATTAATTGGTAGGAGGTGGGCGGGGTTGGGAACATAACATTAGGAGTGGGGAGCAATTTTGGAAAATTATCTCGTTGGTTAGATTTTCGTTATTGTGTAAAGCTTTATTTATTTCTATACTCTCTAACCTATCGAGAATTTTTCCCTTGTTAGAACAGTGCATCAGCTGGAAGTTGTCAAAATCGCAAGTATGGCCATTGTCGTGCAAGTGATTGGCGAACACCGAATTGCAATCGTTTTTACCGATTGCCCTTCGGTGCTCGTTCAACCTATCTCTGAAGTTGCGTCCACATTGACCAATGTAGCTAGCGTCACAATCCTTACAGCTGAGTTTATACACACCCGACATCCTAAACTTGTCAACTTTGTCCTTACAATTCATGAGCAGTTTACTTAGATTAGGAGGGCAAGTGTATGAAACCCTACTGTTAGTGATGCACTGTTCTAACAATCTACCTATCTTAATACTAATATCTCCTATGTAGGGAATCTTCAAATAGCGGTGTTCCTCCTTCGTCATATTTTGGCCCGCGTATACTTGTCGAGCGATGTACTTCAATCCATGTTTCCTGATAATCCTCGTCGCGAATTCCTGGGTATAACCGTTGTTAGTGGCGATCTCTAGAATAGTGTTCCTTTCCTGCCTGAAGTGTTCTGCTGACATGGGGACGTTATGAAGCCTGTGAGACATCGCATGGAACGCTGCTGCCTTATGAGCCGGGGGATGGTGTGACGTCGCTGGAATCACCGTGTCCGTATGTGTAGGTTTCCTGAAAATGTTAAAAAGGAGGGCAGTATCTGATCTAGTAATTGTGAGGTCTAGGAAGTTCAGGGAGTTGTTAACTTCAATTTCCATGGTGAATTTAATACTAGGGTGAAGATCATTGAGAATACTGGCAAAACTGTCTAGTTGACGACGAGAACCCCTAAAAATGGCAAAGATATCGTCGATGTCAAACTTTGGAAACGGTACGTCGACGATATCTTTGCCATTTTTAGGGGTTCTCGTCGTCAACTAGACAGTTTTGCCAGTATTCTCAATGATCTTCACCCTAGTATTAAATTCACCATGGAAATTGAAGTTAACAACTCCCTGAACTTCCTAGACCTCACAATTACTAGATCAGATACTGCCCTCCTTTTTAACATTTTCAGGAAACCTACACATACGGACACGGTGATTCCAGCGACGTCACACCATCCCCCGGCTCATAAG